>JAXCGZ010002019.1:112500-134270 GCA_037179515.1 Halocaridina rubra | reverse complement strand
GGAAATAATGAAAAAAAAAATTTCAATAAAATAATGAAAATACTGAAAATTTTAATTTTTTAATATTTCAATATTCTCGCATATACACCTAGTTCTCAGAATAACGCCTAGATAGGTTTTCAGAAGGGTCGGGTAAATGGAAAATCGCATAAAAACGAGTTATTTTCCATAGGAAACAATGATAAAGGGTATAGATACATTCCAAACCTTACATAGACACACCATGCCAAAGATATAAGATAAGTAAAAAACATATTTTATTACTACATAACAAAGCAGAAAGCCCTGTATCTATTTTTAAGAGTATACAAAAGATATTCATATTCACTTTACAGCTAGAAATTAACATACATTTCTATACTTTGCTCTATTATGCAGTGGGCAACAGTTATACAGTACACTGGGACATGCATGGTGGCAGTGAGCAAGTAACTTATGTGGTAGAAGAGGAGGAGGATGCAGGAGAACGAACCTCTATCTGCAAATGTATACAAAGATAAAATAAGAATTATAAATAACCAAAGCAAGACTAAAAAACGAAAAAAAAAATTAATTATGCAATGCTTAAATGTACCATATGACAGATTAAAAAAACTTAAGCTACATTCTCTAGAGAGGCACAGAGTTAGGGGGGATATGATTGAGGTGTTTAAATGTTTTAAAGGGATGAACAAGGGTGATATTAATAAAGTTTTAAATATTCATGATCAAACCAGAACTCGTAATGGGTAATGGATTTAATCTTGATAAATTTAGGTTCAGAAGGGAAATTAGTGAAAATTGGCTTGGTAATACCATAGAGTATTCCTAGTAGGATAATAAATGCCAATACTTTTTTTTTTTTTTTTTTTTTTTTTAAAGGATGGGATAGGATAGGAGGGGGAAAAAAGGGAAGGGGATTAAGGATATAAGGGAATTGGAGGGAAAAGCACGAAAATTAAATAAAGTAAGAGAAAAGAAAAAAGAGAGGGGCAGACCCTCGTGCTAAGTTTTGATCTGGAAGTCAGATTCTGAATTGTATTACTTAGACACCTTCAAATGTAGATTAGATAGACGTATGACAGAGGTAGGCCGGGTGTATATATAATGTATAATGATGATGATCTTTTCTTATCGTAATCCTCTTTGTACTAGTGGAAGAAGCCTCCGCGGGCGCTTATTTACTATATTATTATTATTATTATTTTTTTTTTTAATTATAGTAAATAAGTGCCCGCGGAGGCTTCTTCCACCAGTACAAAGAGGATTACGATAAGAAAAGATCATCATCATTATACATTATATATACACCCACCCTACTGGGTAGAATAGAATGTTGGAGAGAGAGAGAGAGAGAGAGAGAGAGAGAGAGAGAGAGATTTATTTTATTATTTTATTAATTTATTGCGCCAAGGCGTCAAACATTACATGAGTTCATACAAATAATGCTTCAAATGGATATAAAACCAAGAATTGAACATGGTTTACAGGGAGGTGTACATATTGATAAAACATTGCTGCATACTAACACACAACTCACAGAATGGCAGCACAGAGTACATTATATGCAAAAGTAAAGCTCAGAGAAACGCAGAATGCACAAACAGAATTATACAGCAACATACAGAAAATATATGTATAATTCAATATAATTAATGGCCACCAAAGTGAGGAAAACGAGCAAGAATAACATCAAGGTTGTCATCATTAAGTGAAAATGAGCAGATCTGTATTAAGTTCTGACCTCGTGGTAAAACATCTCTCACTGTGGGGCACTGAAGACAATAGTGGTCAAGAGTGTTAGCATTAGTTCGGTCGCATAATGTACAGGAGGTGTACTGTGGCATATCTAGAGTCTGGGAGACCTGAGAGAGAGAGAGAGAGAGAGAGAGAGAGAGAGAGAGAGAGAGAGATCTTTGATTAACTCTTGTTCATTCAACCAAAACTACATTATTTATTGTAAAAATAATGGTTTAATTACAAATTCGTAATAATAATTATATTAATAATAATAATAATAATAATAATAATAATAATAAAAATAATGATCTCCACAATCATCATTAAAGGAAAATTATAGTTAAAAATAATAATAATAATAATAATAATAATAAGATCTAAGGAGAAATTTTGGAATAGACATCATGAGAGTAATGCAGAGGAATATGAAAACCCAGCAGAGAATTGGATATTCATTACACATCTGTTATAATCCCTTCACATCTGACAGGTCATTACACTCTCCAACTGTTTCTCTTTACAGCCTGATAAAAGCTGCTTTATTTTATCATTTTTTTGGTCCATCCTGGTGTCACAATAATCTTTAAAAAAAAAAAAAAAAAAAATTTTTTTGGGGGGGGCGTTATTCGCGAATTCCGGGTTTTTTACTTTTATTTTTGGGGGGGCGTTATTGCAATTTTGCATTTTAAAAAATCGCGTATAAAAGGAACAAGGTGTACCCAGAAAAATAAAAAAGCTCGCCAAAAAACCCGCGATGCACTGAATTCACGATAGGTGAACAGCAATATAGTGAGGGATAACTATACAGTAATCCCTCGTTTATCGCGGGGGTTTGGTTCCGGGACCGGCCGCGATAGGTGAATTTCCGCGAAGTAGTAACAAAAAAAAAAAAAAAAAAAAATTTAAGATGATTATGACACCAGGACGGGCCAAAGAATGATAACATAAAACAGCCTTTAGTAGGCTGTAAAGAGAAACAGAGATGGAGAGTGTAATGACCTGTCAGATGTGAAGGGATTATAAAAGATGTGTAATGAATATCCAATTCTCTGCTGGGTTTTAATATACCTCTGCATTACTTTCATGATGTCTATTCCAAAAATTCTCCTTAGAGCTTATTATTATTATTATTATTATTATTATTATTATTATTATTATTATTATTATTATTATTATATTATTATTTTTATTAGCAACAATAATTTTCCTTTGATGATGATTGTGGATATTATTATTATTATTATTATTATTATTATTATTATTATTATTATTATTATTATTATTGCGAATTTGTAATTAAACCATTATTTTTACAATAAATAATGTAGTTTTGGTTGAATGAACAAGAGTTAATTAAAGATCTCTCTCTCTCTCTCTCTCTCTCTCTCTCTCTCTCTCTCTCTCTCTCTCTCTCTCTCTCTCTCTCTCTCTCTCTCTCTCCCCAACACTTTATTCTACCCAACCCCCCACACTTTTTGTCCCAGCCAACTAGGGAGGGGCACTGTACACAGTTATTAAAGTAAATAAACCAGCAGATGTACAAACAGTGATGAGCCCTTAATAATAATAATAATAATAATGATAATAATCTCCACAATCATCAAAGGAAAATTATTGTCTCCAATAATAATAATAATAATAATAATAATAATAATAATAATAATAATAATAATAAGACCTAAGGAGAATTATTGGAATAGACATCATGAAAGTAATGCAGAGGTATATGAAAGCCCAACAGAGAACTGGATATTCATTACACATCTATTTTAATCCCTTCACATCTGACACAGTTATTAAAGTAAATAAACCAACAGATGTACAAACAATGATGAGCCCTTACTAATAATAATAATAATAATAATAATAGTAATAATGATAATAATCTCCACAATCATCAAAGGAAAATTATTGTCTCTAATAATAATAATAATAATAATAATATTAATAATAATAAGACCTAAGGAGAATTATTGGAATAGACATCATGAAAGTAATGCAGAGGTATTTTAAACCCAGCAGAGAACTAGATATTCATTACACATCTATTATAATCCCTTCACATCTGACAGGTCATTACACTCTCCATCTCTGTTTCTTTTTACAGCCTAATAAAGGCTGTTTTATTTTATAATTTTTTGGCCCGTCCTGGTGTCACTTTTTTTGCCAAAAAAATCCACGATGCACTGAATTCGCAATAGGTGAACCGCCAAATAGCGAGGGATTACTATATATATATATATATATATATATATATATATATATATATATATATATATATATATATATATATATATATATATATATATATATATATATATATACTCGTTTATTGTGCGATCTCGCATATTGTGCGACCACCAAATTTTCACTCATAAAAATTAATTTTTTTATCGTGTATCTCGTATATCATGCGAGTTTATTTTTTGAGAGACCAAATCATTATACACTAACTTATTTTCTCCCAGATCCTTATCCCATCGTTAAGTTAAAAAAAGTAAAACAGAGAAGAGAATGATAGAAGTAAGTGCATGCAGCTATAAACAAACTGAACGAGAAACAGCTATTATTGTCATCAACGGAATTGGCTAACAGCTGTTTTATATCATTTCAACTATTGTATGATCGTAAACAATTACTGTACTTATGGTACATATGACGTCAAGTAGAATTGGACTGATTTATTTTTTTACATTATGCCCAATGTCATGGTTTTATTATAACACGAATTAATATAAGATGTTATGCAATTAAAGAAGCAAAGCTAATGACTATAAATTATCGTGCAATGGCAACTTGGATGAAACTCTATTAACTTCGATATGCCTTCAAAGTCGAAGGTAAATAAAATGGGAAAGAAAGGTATTTTAATCAAAACTACTGGGCGTAAAAGAACACATAATAATTGTTTCTTTCAACAAGTAAAAGAAAATCCATTTTGCATTCTCTAGTTTACCACAATCAGCTGATGTGGAAAAACACAGGCTAACAGCTGTTTTATATCATTTCAACTATCGCAATATCGTAAACAATTACTGTACTTATGGTACATATGACGTCAAGTAGAAAAGGACTGATTTATTTTTTCACATTATGCCCAATGTCATGGTTTTATTATAACACGAATTAATATAAAATGTTATGCAATTAAAGAAGCAAAGCTAATGACTATAAATTATCGTGCATTGGCAACATGGATGAAACTCTATTATACTTCGATATGCCTTCAAAGTCGACAATAAATAAAATGGGAAAGAAAAGTATTTTAATCAAAACTACTGGGCATGAAAGAACACATGATAATTGTTTCTTTCAACGAGTAAAAGAAAATCCTTTTTGCTTCTCTAGTTTACCACAATCAGCTGATTTGGAAAAACACAGGCCTAGATGGTAGTCTCGATCGGTAAAATTTCTTATAAATATTCGCTATGTTTGTGTTTTATAATATGATACTAGCATGTATATATTACATGCATTATTATTGGCTACAGTTAAGTAAAACATTGCTTTTATCAAAATCATGTTTATTTTAAATACACCTGTATTTTTTGACTAGAGTAAATGAATATATAGTTTGGTCAGTGGCGTAGCCTAGGCCAGCAGTACTTACATTATTTTTATACCTCGTGTATGATGTGACTCCCCTAAAATTAGCTTCAAAAAAAGGTCTGCAAAAGTCGCACATTACACGAGTATATACGGTATATATATATATATATATATATATATATATATATATATATATATATATATATATATATATATATTATATATATATATATATATATATATATATATAACACACACACACCATGTTCCTTTTATACGCGATTTTTTTTAACCATGAAATTGCAGTAACGCCCCCCAAAAATAATAGTAAAAAACTCTGATTTCCCAAGTAACACCTTTTTTTTTTTTTTTTTTTTTTTTTTTTAAACAACAACACCAGGATGGACCAAAAAATTATTAAACAGCCTTTATCAGGCTGTAAAGAGAAACAGATGGAGAGTGTAATGACCTGCCAGATGTGAAGGGATTTTAAAAGATGTGTAATGAATATCCAGCTCTCAGCTTGGTTTTAATATACCTCTGCATTACTCTCATGAAGTCTATTCCAGAAATTCTCCTTAGATCTTATTATTATTATTATTATTATTATTATTATTATTATTATTATTATTATTATTATTATTATTATTATTATTATTATTATTATTTTTAACAATAATTTTCCTTTGATGATGATTGTGGAGATTATTATCATTATTATTATTATTATTATTATTAATATTATTATTACGAATTTGTAATTAAACCATTATTTTTACAATAAATAATGTAGTTTTGGTTGAATGAACAAGAGTTAATTAAAGATTCTCTCTCTCTCTCTCTCTCTCTCTCTCTCTCTCTCTCTCTCTCTCTCTCTCTCTCTCTCTCTCTCTCTCTCTCTCTCTCTCTCTCTCTCTCTCTCTCTCTCTCTCTCTCTCTCTCTCTCTCTCTCTCTCCAACATTCTATTCTACCCAATAGGGTGGGTGTATATATAATGTATAATGATGATGATCTTTTCTTATCGTAATCCTCTTTGTACTGGTGGAAGAAGCCTCCGCGGGCGCTCATTTACCATAAAAAAAAAATGAATATAGTAAACAAGCGCCCGCGGAAGCCTCTTCCACCAGTACAAAGAGGATTACGATAAGAAAAGATCATCATCATTATACATTATATATACACCCACCCTACCTCTGTTATATGTCTATCTAATCTACATTTGAAGGTGTCTAAGATACTGGCATTTAATTATTCTACTAGGAATACTCTACGTATTACCAAGCCAATTTTCACCAATTTCCCTTCTGAGCCTAAATTTATCAAGATTAAATCCACTTTCCCATTACGAGTTCTGGTTTGATCATGAATTTTTAAAACTATTAATATCACCCTTGTTAATCCCTTCAAACCATTTAAACACCTCAATCATATCCCCCCTAACTCTGTGCCTCTATAGAGAATGTAGATTAAGTTTTTTTAATCTGTCATATGGTAGATTTAGGCATTGCATAATTAATTTTTTTTTTCGTTTTTTAGTCTTGCTTTGGTTATTTATAATTCTTATTTTATCTTTGTATACATTTGCAGATAGAGGTTCGTTCTCCTGCATCCTCCTCCTCTTCTACCACATAAGTTACTTGCTCACTGCCACCATGTACTGTATAACTGTTGCCCACTGCATAATAGAGTAAAGTATAGTAATGTCTATTAATTTCTAGCTGTAAAGTGAATATGAATATCTTTTGTATACTCTTAAAAATAGATACAGGGCTTTCTGCTTTGCAATGTAGTAATAAAATATGTTTTTAGCTTATCTTATATCTTTGGCATGGTGTGTCTATGTAAAGTTTGGAACGTATCTATGCTCTTTATTATTGTTTCCTATGGAAAATAACTCTTTTTTTTCACGCGATTTTCCATTTACCCGACACTTCTGAGAACCTATCTAGGCATTATTCTGAGAACTAGGTATATATATATATATATATATATATATATATATATATATATATATATATATATATATATATATATATATATATATATATATATATATATATATATATATATATATATATATATATGAATCATTTTTCACCCCGACCTGGACTTGAACCTAGGACTTATGATTACTAAGTCAAGGCGCTACCACTACACCACAGAAGGTTAAAAGGAATCCAACCTTATAGCTTATAGCTGCTATACTTAGGAATGAACGCATTCTATCTGAATGCCACTATGTTCACATTACAGATTCCCCAACCTCACTCGTGGCTTCATTTTAGCATTTAATTCAATTCCCAATCTCATTCAGGCCATGAAATAACCAAATAAGCACATTACATATGTGAAAACATGAATCATTTTTTACCCCGACCGGGACTTGAACCTAGGACTTATGATTACTAAGTCAAGGCGCTGCCACTACACCACAGAAGGCATTCAGATAGAATGCATTCCTTCCTAAGTATAGCAGATATAAGCTATAAGGTTGGATTCCTTTTAACCTTCTGTGGTGTAGTGGTAGCGCCTTGACTTAGTAATCATAAGTCCTAGGTTCAAGTCCCGGGCGGGGTAAAAAATGATTCATGTTTTCACATATGTAATGTGCTTATTTGGTTATACTGTATATATATATATATATATATATATATATATATATATATATATATATATATATATATATATATATATATATATATATATATATATATATATATATATACACACACAGTGTTCCTCCGGTTATTCGCGTTTCTTGGTTCGCATTCTCACTGTATCGCGGTGGTACAGTGAGAAAAAAAACTTTTTTTAAACATTATTATGACACCAGGATGGGCCAAAAAATGATAAAATAAAACAGACTTTATCAGGTTTTAAAGAGAAACAGAGATGGAGAGTGTAATGACCCGTCAGATGTGAAGGAATTATAAAAAATGTGTAATGAATATCCAGCTCTCTGTTGGGTTTTAATATACCTCTGCATTACTTTCATGATGTCTATTCCAATAATTCTGCTTAGGTCTTATTACTATTATTATTATTATTATTGTTATTATTATTATTATTATTATTATTATTATTATTATTATTATTATTATCATTGGCAACAATAATTTTCCTTTGATGATGATTGTGGAGATTATTATCATCATCATCATTATTATTATTGTTATTATTATTAAGGGCTCATCACTGTTTGTACATCTGTTGGATTATTTACTTTTAATAACTGTGTAAAGTGCCCCTCCCTAGTTGGCTGGGACAAAGAGAGTGTGGGGGGTTGGGTAGAATAGAATGTTGGAGAGAGAGAGAGAGAGAGAGAGAGAGAGAGAGAGAGAGAGAGAGAGAGAGAGAGAGAGAGAGAGAGAGAGAAAGAGAGATATTTTATATTTATATTTTATTAATTTATTGCGCCAAGGCGTCAGATATTACATGAGTTCATACAAATAATGCTTCAAATGGATACAAAACCAAGAATTGAACATGGTTTACAGGGAGGTGTACATATTGATAAAACATTGCTGCATACTAACACACAACTCACAGTATGGCAGCACAGAGTACATTATATGCAAAAGTAAAGCTCAGAGAAACGCAGAATGCACAAACAGAATTATACAGCAACATACAGAAAATATATGTATAATTCAATATAATTAATGGCCACCAAAGTGAGGATAACGAGCAAGAATAACATCAAGGTTGTCATCATTCAGTAAAAATGAGCAGATCTGTATTAAGTTCTGACCTCGTGGTGAAACATCTCTCACTGTGGGGCACTGAAGACAATAGTGGTCAAGAGTGTTAGCATTAGGACGGTCGCATAATTTACAGGAGGTGTACTGTGGCATATCTAGAGTCTGGGAGACCTGCCATAAAGGCCGATACCCCATTCTGAGCCGAGCACTAACTACATTGTTTTTCCGCACCATTAACCAGCGTCTGCGATACTTGTAGCGACTGTGAAGAAAGTGATCATGGTGCTGTATGGACACACTGTTGGCCCTCTCCGTGTCCCTGCGCTGGACCGTCATGGCATACCCAGCTGAGTAGATGATGTTACGTAGGCATCGGAGGGAGGGCTCAGCGTCCACAGCATGCCCATCCAGCATACAGGCCGCCTTGGCAAGACGATCCGCTGTGTCGTTGCCAGTCAGCCCAATGTGGGATGGAGTCCATACAAATGACACAACAGCAGAAGCATCCTGAGCGGCCGCGAGGCGACATAGTATATCTCCCACAGCACGGCCACAGATAGGTCTTGGCGAGGATAGGGCTTGTAGGGCCGATTGGGAGTCACAAATTATTACCCCATTCACTCGTCGTCGAACAAGGAGAGTCACGGCATCCAAGATGGCATTCAGTTCACAGTAGGTGGAGCTCGACGAGGTGGGTAGTCACGGCCAATCCATGAATCAGCCGGCACAGGCGGCTCCATGGTGGGGGAAAACACAGCACATGCCGCCCTCCCATCTGCTTGCACAGAACCATCAACATAGACGTGGTGCGCTGCAGGGACAGACGTGGATACATCAGCGATAGTTTCCAGAGCTAACTGTCTCTGCAAGGGGGGATAGACATCCTTCGAGGTCGGTGTATATGTGACAGCGGGGAGGGGGACACGCCAGGGTGGTAAATCTGGGACAGCCGCATGCACTGGCAGGTCGATGTCAAGGCCACGGAGAATGTCACTCACCACCCTGATAAGGTTATGACCTCCTGCTTGAAGTGGGAGCCTGGGTGCGTCTGGAGCCAGGGACGTCCTCATGACAGCAGAGAAGTACGAGAGAGAGAGAGAGAGAGAGAGAGAGAGAGAGAGAGAGAGAGAGAGAGAGAGAGAGAGAGAGAGAGAGAATCTTAAAGTAACTCTTGTTCATTCAACCCAAACTACATTATTTATAGTAAAAATAATGGTTTAATTACGAATTCGTAGTAATAATGATGATGATAATAATAATAATAATAATAAAAATAATAATAATAATAATAATAATGATAATAATAATAATAATAATCTCCACAATCATCATCAAAGGAAAATTATTGTTGCCAATAATAATAATAATAATAATAATAATAATAATAATAATAATAATAATAATAATAATAATAAGAAGACCTAAGGAGAATTTTTTGAAAAGACATCATGAAGGTAATGCAGAGGTATAGTAAACCCAGCAGAGAGCTGGGTATTCATTACACATCTCTTATAATCCCTTCACTTCTGACAGGTCATTACACTCTCCATCTCTGTTTCTCTTTACAGTATGATAAAGGCCGTTTTATTTTATAATTTTTGGAATGTCCTGGTGTCATAATCATCTTTTTTTTTTTTTTTTTTTTTTTTTTTTTTTTTTTTTTTTTAAAGGCTGATCCTACTTCACAGTTTTCCTGGTTCGCGCCGGGTCCCGGAACCGAACTACCGCGATAAGGGAGGGAACACTGTATATATATATATATATATATATATATATATATATATATATATATATATATATATATATATATATATATATATATATATATATATATATATATATATATATATATATATGCAGGGGGTCCCCGTTTTAAGTTGTTCTGAGGTAAGTTGTTTCGAGGTTACATCAGAGACCAGTAAATAATTAATAAATAATTTCTTCAAGATACTATCCTTCAAAATGCAAACCAACCACAATATTAAAGGTAATCAATACCGTAAATAGCGTATCATTAACTATTTTTATGTATTAGATTAAGAACTTAGATTATTTTTCTATGTTTTAGAGTATATAGTTTTAGCATTGGTGGGACTCTGGTTCGGATTATATGTGTGTTCCTACTTAAGTTGAAATTCGACTTAAGTCAGCTGAGAAGAACAGAACCCTGATGTAAAGTGGGGACCCCCTGTGTGTATATGTGTATATCTAGGTAATGAAACCGTAATGTTAATAATACACTGTCATACACAAAAGACATGAACATCAGGGTAACAGAACATGCGACATTGCAAATTACGTGGTAATTCCACCTTAAGCTCTTTTACTCTATCTTGCCAGCTGCACTAATATACCACAGGCATCCAGCTTTGTTCGTATGATTACATTCTGGACCTTTGGAATGTCTGTTAAATGTCACTGATATTACGTGAGGTGATTTTGATCACAGACTTATCACTATTGGTTCCAATCTCCTCTCGCAGGTATGAAAGATGTTTCTGTATTTGCTGCTGCAGTGTGTGAACTTGCCGGGCATGTACCAGTATACTGTAAGTACTTTCTTTGAGTTGTTTTTGCATTATATTCTATTTTTTTTATGTATATAATAAATGGACGATGAATTTTTTAAAATAATCATCATTACCAGTACATTAGCATAAATAAAACATCACTAGCGTGGCATATTTTAAGATGCATTAGCATTTTTGTACCCACATTTTCGTTAACCCATGGCAGGCTACTTTTTACATACAGTGAAGTTCTAGATTCAGTTATATTAAACTCAAAAAAGCCATCTGTTTCCTAAACAAGCAGATGTATGTAACCTGCTGTAAAAATAATAGTACAGAAAGATGAAAATACTTTTTTTCTTATTCTGTCATAAATATTAGTAATTACATTAATTGCATTGTAACTTTTCTGATATATATTTGATCTCCCTAAATATCTGGTTTTTGAACTGATAATATACTGATAATTTATCAGTAATATCCTCTTGTCAATTCAAAATGGCCACTTTTTTTAGAAAGTCATTGCATTACCTAATACAGTAATTATTGAGATATTCACTAAATATAATCCTTGACTCACTTTACTTTTTATGTACTTTTTCTCTACCATAAGATTTTAAGTGTCTTATTTGTTTCCTTCAGCTGATGATCGTTGGAGCGAGTTGACTGAGGAGGATATTATTCCTATATTAAGGGAAGCTTGTACAGAAACATTTTTGAGCATGCTACCAAAAGTGCAAAATCTCTTTAGTTAATAACTGTTGCTGATATGGTGCTATGCTTGTTTATAATTTATTCAATGTTCTTCATACTTTTTTGGGGAATATGCTCCTGAAGTCAAAGAGTGAATAATCTGTGGTATAACCTGTATCCAGCAAAGCAATGCACATTTCTTTGTGATCCTATTTTTTTTAAATAAAACTGCTTTCAATATTGTTACTGTATTGAGAACATAAATTATGCTACATTTATACCCAGTTAGAAACTTTTCTATGCCTAATTGCCCAAATATTGTAATTTTCAAAATGATCTGAGGGAACTACCAAGGAATGAAATCAGGATAAGAGAGCATATAAGTAGGCTATTTTTTTTGTCACCAGGACAGGCAACAAACTTGCCCTTATTAGGCCTGGGCACCAAGAAAACGTTAAGACAAGAAAAAGTAGAAGTTTAAGAACAAGGCAGAAATAAGAGAATGATACACAAAAGGAAAAGGACTGTCTGAAGGAATACTTGAAGAACTGAGGACTCAGAAATACTGTATAGCAGTATTAGGCCCTGAGATGACGATAGATATGTGTTTTGATGAAGGATAGGGTATAAGAATTAGGAAAGACAGAAGGAGGAAGAGAGTTCCAGAGTCTTGAGGTGGCTAGGAAGAAGCAGTTGCTGCACCGACCAATCCACGAGCTACAATTTTCCACAAAGTACCTGTGAGGCTAGGCTGCTTGGCAAGTGTTATGCGTCTGCAGCAGTGGGTGAGGGATGCAGCTCTCCAATTCATCAGAGCAGCAATGGAAGTAGTAGCAACAGAAAAGAGAAAGGGATAATACCTTACAGCGAAGAGAAAGAGAATCTAGATTAAAAGTTAGAGAAGGTCACTGATGAGTCTGATTACCTTTGATTCAACCCTGTTAAGGAAATATGTATAAGAATATATATCCCAGATGTATTCTAAGCAGGGACAGATGAGACCTTTATAGATGTTAAGTAACTGGAAAGAGGAAAATTAATGAAAAAACAAAACAAAACCCCAAGAGTTTGGATGCAGATTTAGAAGTTAGGATTATGTGACTCCTCCAAGACAAGTTAGAGGCTATCTGAATTCTTAATATGTTATTAGAGTTAAAAGGGTAAATTTCTTTAGTTTTGAAGACATTAGGGCTATCAGGAGGAGAAGAAAATAAAAGAGATAGCCAGAAACTTTATCTTGAAGGCATTAAATTTAAGTAAATTTTGAATTCCGCACTCAGATCGGAGTTGAGAGTAGAAGGAAAAGTGATATGAAACTGATTATGAGTAGCAGGTGAAGGTTGTGAAGGGAAGGCAGAGGAAAAATGAAGGGTAAAATCATATCGGCATTGCAAGGAGAAGAGAGGATGATGGGGACTGAAGAAAATCTTTGATGAAGAGAGGGAACTAAGTAGGTGAAAAAACAGAGCCCTTTGCAACACCACTGGTAATAGGGAATGAGCTAGATGTTGGGCCGTCAATAACCACAGATATAAATTAGAAAGAAAACATGAAATTAGGGCGACGACAAAGGATTCCACATAGTTCCTCAGAGAAGACGACAATACATGAGTAGGATATAATAGGAGGTCACCAGTGAATATTGACTTGTGAAAACCATACTGGTGATTGGTGATGAGTTAAATTCAAGATATTTTCAAGAAGTGAGATTTAAGCAGAGTATCGAATAAGTAGAGGTTAGGCACTAGGTCAGTAGTTGGAAGGAATAGTGTGTTCACCCTTCTTAGCACCATGTTGATCTAGAGCATGCTTCCAAGATGAAGGACAGATACTGGTAGAGATAATGAGATGAAAAAGAAGACAAAGCACAGGGACCAATTCATCTGCAAACTCCTTAAGGAACCTTACAGGGATACCATCAGGTTCGGATGCCTTTGTTCGTCTTTAGAGAGCAAAGAACCTTATGGAATTTGCGTTAAGAGAGAATAAGGGAGGGCATAGGATTAGAGAGGGGTAAAATACAAGGAACAGGTGTGCTGGAATCGCTTAAGGAAGAGTTGGCAGAAAAATGAGAACCAAAGAGAGTGGCTCTCTCAGTGGGAATGCAAGCTATAGAACCATTAGGATGAATGACAGGGGAAAAGATTGAGTTATAGAAGTTTTTAGAGAGGTTTTTGGCTAAGGTCAAAAAACATTTATCAGTGGAGGAGGAGGTAAGTTCATCAACTTTCCTTCTTTAAAAGTAAACTTTAGACCTTCGAATCTGAGCAGTGCAGCAGTTCCTATCTGCAATAAAATCAGAGCGAGTTAAATCAAAAGGAGAGGCTTGGTACAACTGGTATGCCCAATCCATGTCCTGAATAGCCAGGCAGCATGCATGGTCAGACCAAGGATTAGAGGGAGAAAAATTCTGATAAAGGAGGGGATAAATACCACCATTCCTGAGGTTATGATCTCGTAATTTTATCTATCACTTTCATAAAAATTTATGTTGCTTGCTGTTATTTATAATGTAAAGGGTGTCTTTTAACAGTGCAGGGAGGGTTTATACAGTGTAAACATAAAAATATATTAAAATATCTATGTACATATAGGCGGATCCTACTTCGCGGATTTCCTGGTTCGCGCCGGGTCCCGGAACCGAACTACCGCGATAAGTGAGGCAACACTGTATATATATATATATATATATATATGTATATATATATATATATATATATATATATATATATATATATATATATATATATATATATATATATATATATATATATATATATATATATATATATATATATATATATATATATATATATATACAGTGATCCTTCGTTTATCGCAAAGGTTCGGTTCCGGGACCCGGCACGATAGAGAAATTTTCGCAAAGTAGGATCACCCTATATGTTTTTCTGTATGTTCTGTATCATGGGGTCTAATTGGCTTTTTCATTGAAGTTTGGTTATCCCACCATCTTCCATTGTCTCGTCTCACTTGTTCAGTCTAACTCACATGTGCGCCGTTCACGTTGTGCTTATTAATACATTTTGCTTGTGATTTTTTTACTCGCGTATTTTAACCTTTGCAATGCCTCCCAAGCATCCTTCATCTTCTAAGGCTTCTGGTAGTGAGGCTAAGCAGCAAAGGAAGATGTTAGCCATAACAGATAAGGTGAAACTCTTAGATATGCTGAAAGAAGGAAAAAGGTTTACGGATGTCGGCCGCTATTTTGGCCTCAATGAATAACAGCCGTAAAGCTGTTACTGGCTACGGAATAATTTCCTCTGGAGTCTACAAACGTCATTACCACCTCATTCACTGTAAGTTTACCTATCACGTACATATAAATTTACGTTGCATGCTGTTACTTATAAAGTAAATGGTGGTTTTTTAACAGTGCAGGGAGGGTTTATACAGTAAAC
Source organism: Halocaridina rubra (assembly GCA_037179515.1). NCBI lineage: Eukaryota > Metazoa > Arthropoda > Malacostraca > Decapoda > Atyidae > Halocaridina > Halocaridina rubra. The sequence continues at coordinate 118,678 of JAXCGZ010002019.1, read as the reverse complement.
GTAAAAATAATTGTAAAATACCTATGTACATGAATATGTCATGTCATTACCACCTCATTCACAGTAAGTTTATCTATCACTTTCATATAAATTTACGCTTGCATGCTGTTATTTATGAAGCAAAGGGTGGTTTGTTAACAGTACAGGGAGGGTTTATACAGTAAACGTAAAAATAAATGTAAAATACCTATGTACATATAGGGTGATCCTACTTCGCGAAAATTCACCTATCGCGACGGGTCCCGGAACCTAACCCTCGCGTTAAACGAGGGATCACTGTATATATATATATATATATATATATATATATATATATATATATATATATATATATATATATATATATATATATATATATATATATATATATATATATACAGGGGGTCCCCGTGATGCAATGCTAACTGGGACCATAAAAACACAACTAATAATGAAAAGATGAATAACGAAACCATGATTTCCATTACAGTCACAGTATTAGGGGTTTAATAGGAATAAGTCAAACTGCAGCTAAGTATTACTTTCAATCACAAACCACTATAAAATGAGAAGGTATACATAAACATATGCAAATATAAATTAGAAATAGCAATACAGGATAACAAAACGAATATGAAATGACATAATAATATCCTCAAAGGGAAAACCGTAGCACAATTATCTGACAACAGTGAGACAGCAGACATAACTGGAGGTAGAGGAGGATGGAAACTGGCATTACCTAGCTATAACAAAATATTAAAATTGGGTTTATTTTCACTGCAGTAATAATAATAATGATAATAATAATAAAATTATAAAAGACAGAGAGAACCAGGCTCCTATCAGTGGTTTTTAAAGGTATGTGTATCTTATACACATACTGTATACACTGCGAGAAGAGCCAGGTGTAACATTTAATAAGGGCTTCCTCAGATATTGCACTCTCCAGTCAATATTATACGTATAATTTCCACTCCCCGAGTCGTTTATATACATTTTTTATAGCACTCCCCAAACCTATTTATCTAACCTAACCTAACACTGAAAAGATGAATAACGAAACCATGATTTCCATTACAGTCACAGTAATAGGGGTTTAATAGGAATAAGTCAAACTGCAGCTAAGTATTACTTTCAATCACAAACCACTATAAAATGAGAAGGTATACATAAACATATGCAAATATAAATTAGAAATAGCAATACAGGATAACAAAACGAATATGAAATGACATAATAATATCCTCAAAGGGAAAACCGTAGCACAATTATCTGACAACAGTGAGGCAGCAGACATAACTGGAGGTAGAGGAGGATGGAAACTGGCATTACCTAGCTATAACAAAATATTAAAATTGGGTTTATTTTCACTGCAGTAATAATAATAATGATAATAATAATAAAATTATAAAAGACAGAGAGAACCAGGCTCCTATCAGTGGTTTTTAAAGGTATGTGTATCTTATACACATACTGTATACACTGCGAGAAGAGCCCGGTGTAACATTTAATAAGGGCTCCCTCAGATATTGCACTCTCCAGTCAATATTATACGTATAATTTCCACTCCCCGAGTCGTTTATATACATTTTTAATAGCACTCCCCAAACCTATTTATCTAACCTAACCTAACACTGGGGAGTGTTATTTTTATGTATAATAATGACTGGGGAGTGCAAATTATACCTACAAAAACGACTGGGGAGTACATATCAGACGTGACACCGGGATGTACCATCTTGGAGGAATTCGAGACCGACTGACATAATTACCAAATTTTAGCAGGTGTGTAGTTGGTGTTTTAGCAATTTAGATATTATTATTATTATTATCATTACTGTGATAAACTGAGAATATAATAGTCCAAAACCTCTCTCTCTCTCTCTCTCTCTGAATTTGCGGGTGATGTCAAACGCTCCATCTGTTGACAAAAAAAAAAAAAAAAAAACGAAACATGAAATTTTTCGTTTGTTGAGTCTTGATTGCTGCAGGGAACTCTTGAAAAATAAACATATAGAATTAAAATATATTGTTGTTGTCCATATGCATAAAAAATGGAAATCACAGATACAAGAAAATAGATATTGTTCATAAGGGTGCAGAGGTGAATATAGAAAAGTGTCACAGTGTGTCAAGTTACGCTATGATGAGTGTGTCAGGATTGATAAACGGTAAGAGGTAATGCATACTTGAAAGAGTTTCCGTTCAATATCACATATTTGTTGAGCATGCATTTCAACACAGACACGCAAATCTCAGTTCAGTAATGTAGCTGGCATCCATGATCAATATCAAGTAAACAATGACAAGCTGCAAATTTTACATTTCTCGGTGTACAAAAAGCTTCAGACTTTGCTTTAACTTTTTGACTTGTATATTAGTAAACTAATCCCACTTTATTTTTGTTCGCTTTGTAATTGTTTTACGACTAAAAAAAATGTTAAAATGAATACTGACACTGTAATAGATTACATTATTTAATTTTGTATACTAAGCCATGTGCAACTGTAAAGCATGTCATGTTACAGTCATAAAAATTTTTTTAATATTGCATGAAAGTTTTGGATTCCGCAGAAGCACGTCATGATTTCATCTTCTAATTTTTTTTCCCTCATTCTTTAAGGGAAATTAATATGTTATTCCAAATAAGTAAACTCTGACATTATGCTAACGAGATACATAATAGTTTGAGATCCTTATTAATATTAATATACAGCAAAGAAGTACAGTGAGGCAGATACATCCGTGTGTAAATTATGTAATATAGGTTTACACTGGCTTCTTAGGATAATTATCGCATGTAAGCCATTCACAAATGATAGACCACAAAACTACTAAAAGATAAACACAATTACTTGAAGGATGTCGCAATGCAAATGGTAAATGTGAATATTCAGCTGATTTTCAACATCACACTGTGTGTTAATAAAACTGTTTTACATTCATGGAGTTTGTGCATAACTGACCTAAACTTTATAGCAGCGTTCCGTCTGGTCAGTACTTGGGGTGACCACCGAGGAACACCAGATGCTGTTGGCGTATAAGGGGACTGCCGTATCATAGTGGAAGGGTATTCGACTAGGAAGGTGACGGACTCTCCGTTCGATACCATGGGGAGTGAAAGGAAGTAATACAGCCTTAGTTTTCCAGCTTCAATCCATGTGTTTCCATTTCCAAATAAGACTAATAGTGACACATAAAGTGTTAAAAGAAATGCATTGCATACCATTGCAATGCTATTCTAGTTACTAATATATTAAAGGTAATGCGAAGACAGGCATTACTGCCCTTTTTGAAGCTTGAGTTGTAAGGATACTGGTCCATTATCAACATCACACCTCTAATAGTGTATTTAATAGCCTGATGAGCTCACCAGAGCAACCAAATGTGGAATGTCACAACCATTTTTTTTCTTATCACCATGAGGTTTTGTTTGGTGAAATGTACCTCCTGAAGTCGAACTCAAGTCCTTAATGGTGTAAGTTATGTACGGAACTAATGGTTTACTAAAGGTGGATGGTACGGTAAATAATTAAAAAAAATTTTGCCGTGCGTCATATTACTGATGTGATCGGTGTTACGTTACGGACTCCCTCTTCTATTAAGGGCTAGGACAGTGCCTTCTTGCAAAGGACTTTGATTTTGGAAAGTGTGACCGTTACCTGAGTGAATGCACTTTCTAACCTCAGACCATGGTGGGCCGTGAACTCTCTACCTGATGAATCAAAAGTCAAGTGCGTTAACACTCTGCCACGCTGGCCACTGTGTGATATTGATAACAACTAAAATAGATTTTTTTTTAAATTAAGATTGAATAAAAAGAAAATATTTTATCTTTCCGAATTTAAGTACGTAATATATCTAATAATATATTGGTATACCATAAATAAACAAAGCAATAAAAAAATTACAAAGTTTTTATGGATTTTTTTATGAGTATGACACCGGGACAGGCAAAATACTGCCCTCATCAATAAAGGCCCGGGCACAAGAAAATATGAAGACAAAGAAAAAGAAAAAGGTTATGGACAAGGCAGAGATGAGGTAATGATACACAAAAGAATAGGACACCCTGATAAAACAGTCAAAGTGCTGAGGACCTAAACATACGGACGACGATAGATTCGCTTTTTGAAGGAAGATAACTTATAGAATTTGGAAAGACAGAAAGAGGAAGAGAGTTCCAGAGTCTGGAGGTAGATGGGAAGAGAGAGTCGCTACACCAACCAATCCGCAAACTACAAATCTCCACACAGTACCTGTGAGATGAGGCTGCTTGGCGAGTGTTATGCGGACTTGGCAGTGGGGGAGGGATGCAACTCGCCACCTCATCAGAGAAGCGATAGAAAAGAGAAAGGGATGATACCTTACGGCGAAGAGAAAGAGAATCCATATTAGAAATAACAGAAGGATCATTAATGAGTCTGACAGCCTTAAATTCAACCCTATTAAGGAGATAAGTATTAGAAGAAGCACCCCAGATTTGTGAGCAGTATTCTAAGCAGGGATGGATAAGACCTTTATAGATTTTAAGTAACTGTAAAGAGGAAATAGAGCATAAGGTGTTGCCTGAGAAAATACTATTAGGTATAAAGTATATATTTGGCAAGCCAGCTTAATCGAGAGGTCTATCCTGTATTACACAAAATTTACGCCTTTTTTTTTTTTAAGGAAATTAACATTCAAGCTTTCTAAAATATGGTAAAATTAGCCTCTGTGATGAGGTCGAATTTAATTAATACACTCTGCATATGTTGTTATAAAGAGAATAATTTTTAAAGCACTTACTACTGGTCTGATTTTTATTTCTGCCAATAGAGCATGCAGTACACAGACTGAAGAACGATATATAAAGCAGTTCGAAGAATTTGCTGTTAAACAGGAAGTAATTTTTGAAGTTATTGCATTCAATGAACCAAGTATATCGAAATATTTAGTGTCCTTGATTTCTGATATCGTATGGATTAGCTGTTACAATACATGTCCATGTTCAGGCATCATTAATGCATACTGACGAGTTACAGTCGTGTTTTTTGCCTTTGCTTAATATATATATATATATATATATATATATATATATATATATATATATATATATATATATATATATATATATATATATATATATATATATATATATATATATATATATATATATATATATATATATATATATATATATATATATATATATATATATATATATATATATATATATATATATATATATATATATATATATATATATATATATATATATATATCAAACCAATGCAAAATATAAACAAAATACTGTCAGGATTTTATGGGGTCTATTTAGAGAGTATAATCATTGTTGTCTTTCACGTCAATATATGAGATATTTACTGCTAATGCACAGTAGAAAATGAGTAATGGATGATCTCTCTGAACCCACCTTGAAGTTATCTAAAATACTGATGAGAGAGATAGAGAGAGAGAGAGAGAGGACTAGGACCAAGAGAAGTAAAAGTAATATCGAATAACGGTGGAGACTGCCCTATAAATCAAAGCTATAGGAAACCCATATTGGCCCTGGGAAGAGCGATATCTTTAAAAAGTTATTGACGACTGGATAGTGTCGGTCTAATATTGTTTAAGATGCGAATATCAATATCCGGAAAGGTTTGAGGCACTCTGCTACCGGTCATTGGGTATGCATCAGCGTGGTTATGCTATCATAACCAGTTTATAATAAAAAAAAAAAAGTTGAGAGGGAAAAAATAATTTCAAGATAAATTTTCTTAAAGGGAAAGATAATTCAGAGTTGGATATAAAAGCAGAGTATAGTTATAGACCTGAATTTTGCCAGTATGAATCGGAGATTCCATATAACTGTAAGAGTGCTAAAAGCTCCTGACATTTCTAATAATATTAGACAAACGGAGGAAATGAACATGACAAATATGATTTTACAGTGTTGGGTGGTCCTCGGGACCGACGTCGAGTAACCGGCAAAATGCTCGACTCGGGAGGTAATGGACCCACGCTTGAGCTCACTGCAGGGTGATAGCTGGGGCATATAGCCTTCATTCTCCAGCTTCAATCCAGCTGTGTCTACTCCCAAAGGGAAACCTATAATGACCCATAAAAAACGTAAAAATATAGTCATAGAAGTGAGATATATATGTCCTTTTTTACCCTCTCTATCCATCAGCGAAAGAAATCCCCTGTGGAA
>JAXCGZ010002019.1:85000-107500 GCA_037179515.1 Halocaridina rubra | reverse complement strand
TATATATATATATATATATATATATATATATATATATATATATAAATATATATGAATCATAATTTGCCCCTAAAACACATAATTACTGTGCCAAGGAGGTACCAACTACACCAATGATGGTCTAAGAAAGAAACAAGTAAACGCATATGCACACGTGTGTGCATATGTAAGTTTTTTGTAGTTCTTCCAGGTATCAAGAAATAATATACAGAGTAAATAACGTTCTTTACATTGATGCATCATATAAGGTAATATCATAGTGAATATTTTGGTAAATAACTGATCTGTTACCAATTAGAGAAAAATTAAAATTACACTAATAATAATCAGAATGCTATTAGACTTATACAAACTATGCTCTGTCTTGTTTTAATAAATGTTTAGTATGTCATGATTGCAAGTTCTCTCTCTCTCTCTCTCTCTCTCTCTCTCTCTCTCTCTCTCCTCTCTCTCTCTCTCTCTCTCTCTCTCTCTCTGGACTGTCATGGTGGTCGGATTATAAAGAACAGACGCCTGAGTGAGCTCTACAGTTATTGCTGATTTCTGAGAGTTCTACAGCGCTGCTTGCTTCCACACCGTGCAGAGACTTATAGTAAGATACAGCCGTCATTTTTGTGTCACCAGTGATTTTGAGTTTTTTTTGGACTTAGGCTGTAATTTTGAGAAAAGCTATCTGTCAGTGGTTAGACCGCCTATGTTCGGCTGCCTCAGACTTGCGCATGCGCAGTACAAAGTATGTGACGTCATGGTCGCCTCCCTCTATCGTTGACGTTACTCCAAGCTAGAGTTGCCACCTCACCAGGCACCATGGACTATTCGGGACCATCCTCCGTGGCAGATATCGAGGCCGACCTCACCCTGTGTGACGAGGATGGCCAGGATATGTGGGACTGGTCTCCTCTCCCACCCTGTAGACATCAGCAGCCGCCAGCTGGGGTAACGTGCTCTCACCCTCGGCTTCTGAACTCTGCCTCTGCTAAACATCCCATAGACCACGGGTCTGATACCAGCAGTGCCTCAACGTCGCCTGCTGCCAAGACGCACAAGACAGACAAGGACACTGTGCAACATGCAGCCTCTGACAGTCCCTTGCCCCACCCTCTTCCTCCTGCTATTCCTTTGTTGCCCCCTTCTGCTACATCTTCGTCACTCCCATCAGCTGCACTCTCGTTCCTCCCATCTGCTGCCCCAGCCTTTGCTCCCTGGGCGGATTATGTCAAGCTGGGCTTCCAAGAAAACCCCTCCAGTGAACTGAAGCTCTGTTGGCTTACTGACGTCATCAAAACATTTTGTCTCAATCGGGAGCTGACTGAGGTGAACATGTCTTCTGTTACATCACGCTTTGTCTACATCTCAAGGCATCACAAGGACATCATTGACAGGGTCATGAATGGTGATTTTCTTTCTCTACGGTGTGATACTCAGGACTCAATTGAGCGGCCCAGTAAGTTCCCAACATACCTCGTTCCTCGCTACCCTATTGCACTTGACCGTACCCTTGCCAAGGAGCTACCAGGAGTGCACATTGCTCGATGGTTCTTTCAGGACGGGGAGCCTATCAACCGTATAGTCATCACCTGGGGTCTCCCTGAACACCTCCACATATCGTTGAGTTTTCCCTTCTCCTTCATCTCCCTTCCTGTGAACTGCGCAGGATGAAGGACGAGCAGCCTTGGTGTTTTAAATGCTGGGGTATTGGCCATATCTCACGCTATTGTTCTGCTTCAGCCAGATGTGTGTGGTGTGCTGCTGGCCATGATACACACGCCTGCCCGCACCATATTCCTGCTTCACTTGCTGCTGCCGCTGCTTGTAATACTGCTTCGGGATCCACGTCTCAGCCTCCGCCAGACATTTCGCAGTGGAAGTGTGTTCAGTGCAACATGCCTGGGGTCAACATGCTAGACGGTCTCGTGCCACACCACCTGAGTGCGATCCACCACCCCTGCCACCACCCGTCGCCGTACCTTCCTCTCTATGTCCTACTGAATCTGCTGATATCATTGCTCTCTTTAAGACTGTAGCTACCCTGGAGTCCCACTGTACAGCTCTCACGGCACACTTTGATACCATAGGTGCCCGCATTGACAGTATGGTCACCCAACAAGCTACAGTGGAAAGGATTCTAGCAAGTTTGGTAGAGTCTCATCATGTTGTTATCGCCAGCATCACGACTCTCACTGACAAGCTTGATAAAGTCACCACCCACCTTGAGAAGTTGACTGATGTGAAGCCCAGGTCTCCCTCATCTCATGCTCCATCTGACAGTGCCCTGCCCACTTTTGCCCTCCGCAAAAGTAAGAGTAAGATTTGCTAATCGCATACAATTTCATGCCATCTCTTGGAATGCCTTTGGAATTAGACACTCTTCTAAAGTCACTGCACTTTGAGCCTATGTTTATCATCATCATCGGCAGGTCATATTCATACATGAGGCATATCCTGGTGGTGCTCCACCAGGGGAGGAGGCTCCTTTGCTCACAGGGTATGTTTCATATGTGCATTATACCAGAAGAGGACTCATTACCTACATTCATTCCTCTATACCTCACACACTCCTTGGTTCTTCTGCACAAGTTGATATGACCTTTCAGCTTTTTGAAATCACTGTCGGGAATGGTACTCTTCGGTTGTGCAATGTCTACTCTGCCCTCGGTGTTATTAATCTACCAGCCCTTCCAGTACCTACAGACAGTGGAATGATCTATATGGGGGATTTTAACACCAGACACTCTGCCCTTGGTGACACATCTCCCACTCCCAACCGCAGTGGCAAGCCCCTGCTCGACTACATCTGCCGCTACCACCTCACGGACTGGGATACTGGTGGTGCCACACACGCTCGTGGGGGTACTGTAGATCACATTCTCACAGCTGGCCTTGTGGTACCTAATGTCTCCTGCTCTTCTATCCCTTCTCTCTTCTCTGACCATGTTGCCCTTAGCCTGAAATACTCCATACTACAGACTCAAGCTACCCTCCCCTATCACTGCAACTGTATCTCTATCCATCCCAAGTACTGCCCTAAATATATTTTGTTTATCTCACCCCTCCTTCCCACTTTTGATCTCCTTTCTCCCGACAGCTTATACAACTCCCTGGTGAATTCTACACATGACTTTTACACACATAATGTTCTCAGACCATAGATTCAGCGTCGCCCTGAGGCCCATTCCTGGACTCTGGATCAGCGTATTGCCCAGGCGGAAAGGACAGCAGTGGATGCTAGACTCTCCTTTCAAACACAGCCCACGCCTGACCACCTGCGCCAATATCAGTTGCCGAGGGATGATCTGGTTGCCCTGCAGAAGTGCGTGTACATGGAGTCTTGGCAGAAATTTACAGATAGTATCAACCATCAGACTAGCACTGGGACTATGTGGCATCTTATAAGGAAAGCTGCCAAGAATAAATCCACCTGTCCTCTACACCACAATCCACTTGAGTATGCTCAGAACCTTATTACTACTGGGTCAGCGCAGTCACAAACTTGCAACCTTCCTGGGAACGTTCTGGAGGCACTCTCCTGCTGCCGCAGTGTTCGTAACCTCCACCTGATGGGTGCAGTACTACAGACAGATGAGGAATAAGATGTCCCATTCACAGAGGATGAGCTACAACGTGCTCTTGCTAGGTTTAAGGTTACTGCCCCTGGGGAGGATGGTCTTACATATCAAGTTATTCGTCTTCTCCAGGAAGTTCCTGGTAACCCCTTGCTGCAACTCTTCAATCTTTGCTTTTGCTTGGGGCATGTGCCCTCTGCCTGGACCAGAAGCACTATTATTCCAATACCAAAACCTGGAACCAACAACTTTAGGCCTATCTCCCTCACCTCCTGTTTCAGCAAAGTGTTTGAACACATCCTTCTTGCCTGACTCATGCACCGTCTACAGGATAAGCTCTCCCCCAGTCTTTATGGTTTCCTCCCGCAATGGAGCACACATCACTGCTTCGCTGAACTCTACACACGCCTTTCCCCTACCAGTGTGGTCACCTTCCTGGACCTCAAATCTGCCTTTGATATAGCCAACAGGGAAATTATTCTTGACCAACTGGTTGACTTTGGTGTTTGGGGGAACATACTGAAATGGATACAGGGATATCTCTGCAACAGAACATCATTTGTCCTTTTTAAAGGGTCGTACAGCTCCTATGAACAGTTTGAACTGGGTACTCCACAAAGGGGTGTGCTAAGTCCCTTTCTATCCAATATCCTTTTGCATCGTCTACTCTCCCTCCTTCCTGTTATCTCCGGAACTACGGTCACCTGCTATGTGGACGACATATGTATCCACACGACCTCACCTCATGACTTCAGCACATGCGCCATGATTTTTACGTTTCTCCTACCTTCTGTGGCTTTATCATCTCCCCAGAAAAAACCAAGATTTTTACTTCACGCATATATATATATATATATATATATATATATATATATATATATATATATATATATATATATATATATATATATATATATATATATATATATATATATATATATATATATATATATACATATATATATAAATATATATATATATATATATATATATATATATATATATATATATATATATATATATATATATATATATATATATATATATATATATATATATATATATATATATATATATATATATATATATATATATATATATATATATATATATATATATATATATATATATATATATATATATATATATATATATATATATATATATATATATATATATATATATATGTATGTATGTGTGTGATTACCTAATTGTGTTTACGGGAAAGAACCCAAAGCTCGTATCTTCCCGTCTCCTGATCGGTTCTATTTTATACTTAGTCATGCTTATCATACCTGTCCTTAAAACTATGGATTGAGATAGCATTAACTACCTCCTCGCTTAGCCAATTCCAATTATCAACTACTCTTACACTGAAAAAGTATTTCCTTACATCCTGCAAAGAAGTTTTCTTACGAAGCTTCAAACTATGACCTCTAGTTCTAGAGCCAGCCATATCAAAATATCGATCCCTATCCACTCTATCATAACCATGAAGGAATTTAAAGACTGTCACCATATCCCCCCTCACTCTTCTAGCTTCGAGTGATGGTAAGTCTAATTCCCTCAGCCTCTCATCATAACTGAGATTGCGTATTTCTGGCACCAGTTTCGTGGCATGTCTTTGAACTTTTTCAAGCTTAGCTATGTGCTTTTTCAAGTGCGGATTCCAAAAGGGGGCTGCATATTCGAGTTTTGGCCTCACATAGGTTACATAAATATTTCTGAACATTTCCTTGTCCATGTGCCTGAAGGCTACCCTTACATTTGATAAGAATGCATATGCTGCCCTTACTATGCCATTTATATGTATTTCTGGAGACAAATCTGCCAGTATGTTTACTCCTAGATCTCTCTCATTTTCTGTCTCTTGAAGTTGTACTCCAGCCACCGAGTAGTCAAGCTTGGGCCTTCTTGCACTTGTACCCATTCTCATTACCTTACATTTTGAAGTATTGAATTTCATTAGCCACTTTTCTGACCACTCATGCAGATTATTTAGATCCTCCTGAAGTTCTCTACCATTGTTCCCGTTTTTTACTTTCTTCACAATCTTTGCATCATCTGCAAACATATTCATGAATGAATTTACAGACTCTGGTAGGTCATTTACATATACAAGGAACAAAAGTGGCCCTAAAACTGAACCCTGTGGAACTCCACTACTAACTCTTCTCCATTCAGACACTGAGTGTCTTACTCTAACCCTCTGTTCCCTTCCTTCTAAGTAAGTTTTTATCCATTCCAAAACATTTCCACCTATTCTAGCCATTGATTGCAGCTTCCTAATAAGTCTCCCATGAGGAACAGTGTCAAACGCTTTCTGGAAGTCTAGGAATATGCAATCTGCCCAGCCCTCTATTTCCTGTAAGATTTGGCTTACCTCATCATAAAATTCTAATAAGTTTGTTACTGTTGATCTACCTTCTCTGAAGCCATGTTGCCTCACTGACAAAAAGTTGAAGGATTCCAAGTGAAGAGAGATATGTTTCCTTAGTAGTTTCTCCATAACTTTGCAAACTATGCTGGTCAAGGAAACTGGTCTATAGTTCAGAGCCGTATCCCTCCTTCCCTTTTTGATGATAGGTATCACATTTGCTTGTTTCCAGCATCTTGGAATCTCCCCCGACTCCAGTGACTCCTTAAATATGATACTTAGTGCCACTGATATTGTGTTTGCGCATTTTTTAAGCACATGAGGGGATATGTCATCAGGACCTGTAGCTTTATGAACATCTAAATCCATCAGCGCTTTGCATACCTCTGTGGCTGTAAGGTTGATGTTCTCTAATACCGGCCCTTGAGCTTCTATCACTGCAATCTGAGGGGGTGGGGTATTTTATACTGTAAATACTGACTGAAACTCCTTGTTCAATTCTTTGCAGATCTCTTCATCCATCTCAGTGATGCTTCCATCCGCTCTCTTTAGCCTTAAAACCTGTTCTTTTACCTTCATTTTTCCTCTGATAAAGCTGTGGAAAAGCTTGGGATTTTCTTTAGCCTTCCTGGTGATGTCCCTCTTATAGTCTCTCTCTGCCTCTCTCCTTTTACTTAGGTAGTCATTTCTTGCTCTTTTGTAGGTTTGCCAGGCATTTATGTTTTTTCTCCTACTATTCCTTTTCCAGCATTTGTCTCTCCACTCCTTAGCTCTTTTACACCCATTATCGAACCATTTCCCTCTGGCATGAAGTACACCTACTTTGGTGACAGGTATGCAGCAATCTACTATCTTCCCATATTTCTCACAAAAGATGTCATACATTTCTTGTACAGATTTGTTGTAAAATAAGGTTCTCCAGTCAATAACTGCAAAAAGCTCATTCATTTTGATGTAATCTCCTTTCGGATAGTTCCTCCTCATGTCCTCAGTGCCTCTACTCTCAGGAAGAATATCTTCAATGATATACTCCATCAACAACACACAGTGGTCACTCTTTCCAATTGGTGGTTCATACTCAAATTTTTCAATATCCAACACATTATCTGTGAACACTAGATCAAGTAGTGATGGCTCATCCCCACCCCTGGCCCTTTTGGTTCCATTACATGTTGGTGTAGGAAATTCCCTTGTACGCAATCTGGGAATCTTGCCCCGAATGAGTCCTCACCACTGTGTGGGTCAAGATTTATCCAATCTATCTCTTTATGATTAAAGTCTCCCATAATCAAAATCCTACATTTTTTTTCCCGTGCCATGTTAACTAATTAGTTTATGACTTCAATAGTACCTATATGACTTTCCTCATAAACTTCAAGCCTATTTTGGTTCCTTGGTGGGTTGTATACAACAGTTATTATAATGCTCTCTGACCCAGTATTTATGCGAGCAACAAGAAATTCCTTTGAACTCACTTTCTATAGCCAAGTTTATTTCTTCGACTTGAATCCTTTCACTTATGAGCAGTGCTATCCCTCCACCAGTCCTCTCATATCTTTCAACCCTTAGTATTCTGAAGCCCTTAGGAAAAACTGTGACACTATTTATGTCCTCACTCAACTTAGTCTCTGTAATTGCTACTATATCTGCCTTACTGTTGTGAATCCTATCTTTTAATTCTACTGCCTTACCAGCTAATCCATCAGCATTTGTGTATAACAATCTTAATGAGGCCCCATCCCCTGATCTTCTGTCATTATCATCTTTATCTCCCCTTTGTCTGGAAGAACTCTGTAATGAAAATTTTTCTTCTCTTCTTCATTTCTTTCATCATATAACCTTCTTGCCTCTTGCAACAAGTTTTTGATCTTTCCCATCTCTTCCTGTGTTCTGTATCGTCTAATGAACACTTCCTTGAATTCTTGAAGGTCTTTTAGACTTTTTTTTCTCAACAATATTTCCCTACATGTTTCCCCTCTCTCAAAGATTACTTTTGTTGGTCTCGGCTTTCCTTCCCTCGAATATTTACCTAGTTGGTGTATGTTTACAATATCCTCAGGACCACATACTACTCCAAGCTTTCTTATCAGGTCTACAACCCTAGCTTTATTTTCTTCAAGTCTCCCATGCCATGTTGGCTCCTGGGATTCGCTTATGCCTGAGATTACCACTGTCTTCTCCTTATCAAGTGCCTGTCTGATGAGTGGGTTTGCCCTTTCCATCACAACGTCTTTCATTTTTTCGATTACTGTCTCTTTATAGTCAACTATTTGTATGTTTTCCAGTGCCACCACCTTTACAGCCTCTTTGACTGCCACATTCCCCTTTAGTGCATCAGCAAAGGAAGTTTTCATGGCATGTATGTATGTATGTATGTATGTATGTATGTATGTATGTATGTCAGTATGTATGTATGTATGCATATATATATATATATATATATATATATATATATATATATATATATATATATATATATATATATATATATATATATATATATATATATATATATATATATATATATATATAAATATATATATATATATGTGTGTGTGTGTGTGTGTGTGTGTGTGATTACCTAATTGTGATTACCTAATTGTGTTTACGGCAAAGAGCCCAAAGCTCGTATCTTCCCGTCTCCTGATCGGTTCCATTTTATACTTAGTGATACTTATCATACCTGTCCTTAAAACTATGGATTGAGATAGCATTAACTACCTCCTCGCTTAGCCAATTCCAATTATCAACTACTCTTACACTGAAAAAGTATTTCCTTACATCCTGCAAAGAAGTTTTCTTACGAAGCTTCAAACTATGACCTCTAGTTCTAGAGCCAGCCATATCAAAATATCGATCCCTATCCACTCTATCATAACCATGAAGGAATTTAAAGACTGTCACCATATCCCCCCTCACTCTTCTAGCTTCGAGTGATGGTAAGTCTAATTCCCTCAGCCTCTCATCATAACTGAGATTGCGTATTTCTGGCACCAGTTTCGTGGCATGTCTTTGAACTTTTTCAAGCTTAGCTATGTGCTTTTTCAAGTGCGGATTCCAAAAGGGGGCTGCATATTCGAGTTTTGGCCTCACATAGGTTACATGAATATTTCTGAACATTTCCTTGTCCATGTGCCTGAAGGCTACCCTTACATTTGATAAGAATGCATATGCTGCCCTTACTATGCCATTTATATGTATTTCTGGAGACAAATCTGCCAGTATGTTTACTCCTAGATCTCTCTCATTTTCTGTCTCTTGAAGTTGTACTCCAGCCACCGAGTAGTCAAGCTTGGGCCTTCTTGCACTTGTACCCATTCTCATTACCTTACATTTTGAAGTATTGAATTTCATTAGCCACTTTTCTGACCACTCATGCAGATTATTTAGATCCTCCTGAAGTTCTCTACCATTGACTTTCTTCACAATCTTTGCATCATCTGCAAACATATTCATGAATGAATTTACAGACTCTGGTAGGTCATTTACATATACAAGGAACAAAAGTGGCCCTAAAACTGAACCCTGTGAAACTCCACTACTAACTCTTCTCCATTCAGACACTGAGTGTCTTACTCTAACCCTCTGTTCCCTTCCTTCTAAGTAAGTTTTTATCCATTCTAAAACATTTCCACCTATTCTAGCCATTGATTGCAGCTTCCTAATAAGTCTCCCATGTGGAACAGTGTCAAACGCTTTCTGGAAGTCTAGGAATATGCAATCTGCCCAGCCCTCTCTTTCCTGTAAGATTTGGCTTACCTCATCATAAAATTCTAATATGTTTGTTACTGTTGATCTACCTTCTCTGAAGCCATGTTGCCTCACTGACAAAAAGTTGAAGGATTCCAAGTGAAGAGAGATATGTTTCCTTAGTAGTTTCTCCATAACTTTGCAAACTATGCTGGTCAAGGAAACTGGTCTATAGTTCAGAGCCGTATCCCTCCTTCCCTTTTTGAAGATAGGTATCACATTTGTTTGTTTCCAGCATCTTGGAATCTCCCCCGACTCCAGTGACTCCTTAAATATGATACTTAGTGCCACTGATATTGTGTTTGCACATTTTTTAAGCACATGAGGGGATATGTCATCAGGACCTGTAGCTTTATGAACATCTAAATCCATCAGCGCTTTGCATACCTCTGTGGCTGTAAGGTTGATGTTCTCTAATACCGGCCCTTGAGCTTCTATCACTGCAATCTGAGGGGGTGGGGTATTTTCTACTGTAAATACTGACTGAAACTCCTTGTTCAATTCTTTGCAGATCTCTTCATCCATCTCAGTGATGCTACCATCTGCTCTCTTTTGCCTTAAAACCTGTTCTTTTACCTTTATTTTTCCTCTGATAAAGCTGTGGAAAAGCTTGGGATTTTCTTTAGCCTTCCTGGTGATGTCCCTCTCATAGTCTCTCTCTGCCTCTCTCCTTTTACTTAGGTAGTCATTTCTTACTCTTTTGTAGGTTTGCCAGGCATTTATGTTTTTTCTCCTCCTATTCTTTTTCCAGCATTTGTCTCTCCACTCCTTAGCTCTTTTACACCCATTATCGAACCATTTCTCTCTGGCATGAATTACACCTACTTTGGTGACAGGTATGTAGCAATCTACTATCTTCCCATATTTCTCACAAAAGATGTCATACATTTCTTGTACAGATTTGTTGTAAAATAAGGTTCTCCAGTCAATAACTGCAAAAAGCTCATTCATTTTGATGTAATCTCCTTTCGGATAGTTCCTCCTCATGTCCTCAGTGCCTCTACTCTCAGGAAGAATATCTTCAATGATATACTCCATCACCAACACACAGTGGTCATTCTTTCCAATTGGTGGTTCATACTCAAAATCTTCAATATCCAACACATTATCTGTGAACACTAGATCGAGTAGTGATGGCTCATCCCCACCCCTGGCTCTTGTTGGTTCCATTACATGTTGGTGTAGGAAATTCCTTTGTACGCAATCTAGGAATCTTGCCCCGAATGAGTCCTCACCACTGTGTGGGTCAAGATTTATCCAATCTATCTCTTTATGATTAAAGTCTCCCATAATCAAAGTCCTACAAGATTTTTTCCCGTGTCATGTTAACAACTGAGTTTATGACTTCAATAGTACCTATATGACTTTCCTCATAAACTTCAAGCCTATTTTGGTTCCTTGGTGGGTTGTATACAATAGTTATTATAATGCTCTCTGACCCAGTATTTATGCGAGCAACAAGAAATTCCTTGAACTCACTTTCTATAGCCAAGTTTATTTCTTCGACTTGAATCCTTTCACTTATGAGCAGTGCTATCCCTCCACCAGTCCTCTCAGATCTTTCAACCCTTAGTATTCTGAAGCCCTTAGGAAAAACTGTGACACTGTTTATGTCCTCACTCGACTTAGTCTCTGTAATTGCTACTATATCTGCCTTACTGTTATGAATCCTATCTTTTAATTCTACTGCCTTACAAGCTAATCCATCAGCATTTGTGTATAACAATCTTAATGAGGCCCCATCCCCTGATCTTCTGTCATTATCTTCTTTATCTCCCCTTTGTCTGGAAGAACTCTGTAACAAAAATTGTTCTTCTTTTCTTCATTTCTTTCATCATTTAACCTTCTTGCCTCTTGCAACAAGTTTTTGATCTTTCCCATCTCTTCCTGTGTTCTGTATCGTCTAATGAACACTTCCTTGAATTCTTGAAGGTCTTTTAGACTTTTTTTCTCAACAATATTTCCCTACATGTTTCCCCTCTCTCAAAGGTTACTTTTGTTGGTCTCGGCTTTCCTTCCCTCGGATATTTACCTAGTTGGTGTATGTTTACAATATCCTCAGGACCATAAACTACTCCAAGCTTTCTTATCAGGTCTACAACCCTAGCTTTATTTTCTTCAAGTCTCCCCTGCCATGTTGGTTCCTGGGATTCACTTATGCCTGAGATTACCACTGTCTTCTCCTTATCAAGTGCCTGTCTGATGAGTGGGTTTGCCCTTTCCATCACAACGTCTTTCATTTTTTTGATTACTGTCTCTTTATAGTCAACTGTTTGTATGTTTTCCAGTGCCACCACCTTTACAGCCTCTTTTACTGCCACATTCCCCTTTAGTGCATCTGCAAAGGAAGTTTTCATGGTATCATTTTCCATATTCAGCTCCTGGAACTCTTTTCTGAACTGTTCAATGTTTTCCATAATCTGGACATTCCAAGCAGCAATCTCGTCTCTCTCAGAAGAGAGCAGTGAACTAACATCTAATTCCTTTAGGTTGTCATTCAGCTGTTTGTTTTTATCTTCTTGTTTAGAAATTCTAGATTCTAGTTGACTCTTTTCCCCTTCCAGCTTCTTTATTCTTTTTTCTAGTTCCTTTCTCTCCTGCCCTTGTGCTTTATTTGCTTCCTCCAAAGATCTTATTTGCTCTCTGAGTGTTTCCTTCTCTTTCATTTCTCCATCCATATTCCGAATTTTTTCATCAAGGCCTATAACCATTGCCTCTAAATTCTTGATTTTCTGTTTAAGTCCCCTAATGGCTACCCCTCCTACCGATCCATGGATGGGAGAGGTTAGGGACAGAGATGGCGTCATTTTTATGTTCTCCCTCTCACAGAATATAGAAAGAAGACGAGAAAGAGGAAAAAAAAAAGAGAAAAACTTTTAATTGAGCTTCACACAGAATTTTTATATCTCCATATAAGTGCTATTTAGTGACTCAGTTTATCTCTTTTCTGGTAACACACATCTTAACTTAAAAACTTGACCATGGTAATTTAAGGATAAAAAGAAAAAGAAAAACAAACGTCAAACCTGAAGGAAAACTCGAATTTGTGTCTGAGGTGGCACCCACCTGTTTCTGCTATATATTCTTCCTAACTGATAAACTCACTTGCTAACCAAGATATGTTATCACAGGATTAGACTTTACATTTAACTCAATATATATACAAAATAAAAAAAAATAGTAAAAGAGAAAGCTAAAAGAAAAGCAAAAAAAATGAAGAAAATAAGACAGCTGTACTACTTGGCAACTTAACTCAGTACTGTTGACAGGTGGATATTTTTTTTTTTTTTTAATTATTCAATTATTTCGTGTATCAAACTAACTAACAAGTTAATATAAATGGGAAGGATACTGATTTTAACAATATATAGAACCACAGGATTAGGTAAACGGCTTAAGAGCTTTCCCCAGTTTACACAAAAAATTAGGTAATGTGATGTGATGGCTTCACCTCTGGCAACTCTTCTAAATTTCCTTCAAGGCAGAACTGGACGGCAGCTTCTATCTCCCCTCACGAAAATGTTCTCAATTTTTTCCTTTAATATTTTGGACAGTCTCGTCATACAACAAATATAAGTTTTGTACTCACAATACTCTGCAGGATATCAGATTTATGGAAATTATGGTAATGTTTTCCACTAAGCACTTAGTCACTCAAAACACAAGTAGTAATTTAAGAGGAGCAGTTTCGTGTGTCACTGAACGTTGTGTGTGTGTGTGTGTGTGTGTGTGTGTGTGTGTGTGTGTGTGTGTGATTACCTAATTGTGATTACCTAATTGTGTTTATGGGAAAGAGCCCAAAGCTCGTATCTTCCCGTCTCCTGATCGGTTCCATTTTATACTTAGTGATACTTATCATACCTGTCCTTAAAACTATGGATTGAGATAGCATTAACTACCTTCTCGCTTAGCCAATTCCAATTATCAACTACTCTTACACTGAAAAAGTATTTCCTTACATCCTGCAAAGAAGTTTTCTTACGAAGCTTCAAACTATGACCTCTAGTTCTAGAGCCAGCCATATCAAAATATCGATCCCTATCCACTCTATCATAACCATGAAGGAATTTAAAGACTGTTACCATATCCCCCCTCACTCTTCTAGCTTCGAGTGATGGTAAGTCTAATTCCCTCAGCCTCTCATCATAACTGAGATTGCGTATTTCTGGCACCAGTTTCGTGGCATGTCTTTGAACTTTTTCAAGCTTAGCTATGTGCTTTTTCAAGTGCGGATTCCAAAAGGGGGCTGCATATTCGAGTTTTGGCCTCACATAGGTTACATAAATATTTCTGAACATTTCCTTGTCCATGTGCCTGAAGGCTACCCTTACATTTGATAAGAATGCATATGTTGCCCTTAATATGCCATTTATATGTATTTCTGGAGATAAATCTGCCAGTATGTTTACGCCTAGATCTCTCTCATTTTCTGTCTCTTGAAGTTGTACTCCAGCCACTGAGTAGTCAAGCTTGGGCCTTCTTGCACTTGTACCCATTCTCATTACCTTACATTTTGAAGTATTGAATTTCATTAGCCACTTTTCTGACCACTCATGCAGATTATTTAGATCCACCTGAAGTTCTCTACCATTGTTCTCGTTTTTTACTTTCTTCACAATCTTTGCATCATCTGCAAACATATTCATGAATGAATTTACAGACTCTGGTAGGTCATTTACATATACAAGGAACAAAAGTGGCCCTAAAACTGAACCCTGTGGAACTCCACTACTAACTCTTCTCCATTCAGACACTGAGTGTCTTACTCTAACCCTCTGTTCCCTTCCTTCTAAGTAAGTTTTTATCCATTCCAAAACATTTCCACCTATTCTAGCCATTGAGTGCAGCTTCCTAATAAGCCTCCCATGTGGAACAGTGTCAAACGCTTTCTGGAAGTCTAGGAATATGCAATTTGCCCAGCCCTCTCTTTCCTGTAAGATTTGGCTTACCTCATCATAAAATTCTAATAAGTTTGTTACTGTTGATCTACCTTCTCTGAAGCCATATTGCCTCACTGACAAAAAGTTGAAGGATTCCAAGTGAAGAGAGATATGTTTCCTTAGTAGTTTCTCCATAACTTTGCAAACTATGCTGGTCAAGGAAACTGGTCTATAGTTCAAAGCCGTATCCCTCTTTCCCTTGTTGAAGATAGGTATCACATTTGCTTGTTTCCAGCATCTTGGAATTTCCCCCGACTCCAGTGACTCCTTAAATATGATACTTAGTGCCACTGATATTGTGTTTGCGCATTTTTAAGCACATGAGGGGATATGTCATCAGGACCTGTAGCTTTATGAACATCTAAATCCATCAGCGCTTTGCATACCTCTGTGGCTGTAAGGTTGATGTTCTCTAATACCGGCCCTTGAGCTTCTATCACTGCAATCTGAGGGGGTGGGGTATTTTCTACTGTAAATACTGACTGAAACTTCTTATTCAATTCTTTGCAGATCTCTTCATCCGTCTCAGTGATGCTTCCATCCGCTCTCTTTAGCCTTAAAACCTGTTCTTTTACCTTCATTTTTCCTCTGATAAAGCTGTGGAAAAGCTTGGGATTTTCTTTAGCCTTCCTGGTGATGTCCCTCTCATAGTCTCTCTCTGCCTCTCTCCTTTTACTTAGGTAGTCATTTCTTGCTCTTTTGTAGGTTTGCCAGGCATTTATGTTTTTTCTCCTCCTATTCCTTTTCCAGCATTTGTCTCTCCACTCCTTAGCTCTTTTACACCCATTATTGAACCATTTCTCTCTGGCATGAATTACACCTACTTTGGTGACAGGTATGCAGCAATCTACTATCTTCCCATATTTCTCACAAAAGATGTCATACATTTCTTGTACAGATTTGTTGTAAAATAAGGTTCTCCAGTCAATAACTGCAAAAAGCTTATTCATTTTAATGTAATCTCCTTTCGGATAGTTCCTCCTCATGTCCTCAGTGCCTCTACTCTCAGGAAGAATATCTTCAATGATATACTCCATCAACAACACACAGTGGTCACTTTCCAATTGGTGGTTCATACTCAATTTTGTCAATATCCAACACATTATCTGTGAACACTAGATCAAGTAGTGATGGCACATCCCCACCCCTGGCCTTTGTTGGTTCCATTACATGTTGGTGTAGGAAATTCCCTTGTACGCAATCTAGGAATCTTGCCCCGAATGAGTCCTCACCACTGTGTGGGTCAAGATTTATCCAATCTATCTCTTTATGATTAAAGTCTCCCATAATCAAAATCCTACATTTTTTTCCTGTGCCATGTTAACAACTGAGTTTATGGCTTCAATAGTACCTATATGACTTTCCTCATAAACTTCAAGCCTATTTTGGTTCCTTGGTGGGTTGTATGCAACAGTTATTATAATGCTCTCTGACCCAGTATTTATGCGAGCAACAAGAAATTCCTTGAAGTCACTTTCTATAGCCAAGTTTATTTCTTCGAATTGAATCCTTTCACTTATGAGCAGTGCTATCCCTCCACCAGTCCTCTCAGATCTTTCAACCCTTAGTATTCTGAAGCCCTTAGGAAAAACTGTAACACTGTTTATGTCCTCACTCTACTTAGTCTCTGTAATTGCTACTATATCTGCCTTACTGTTGTGAATCCTATCTTTTAATTCTACTGCCTTACCAGCTAATCCATCAGCATTTGTGTATAACAATCTTAATGAGGCCCCATCCCCTGATCTTCTGTCATTATCTTCTTTATCTCCCCTTTGTCTGGAAGAACTCTGTAATGAAAATTTTTCTTCTCTTCTTCATTTCTTTCATCATTTAACCTTCTTGCCTCTTGCAACAAGAGTTTGATCTTTCCCATCTCTTCCTGTGTTCTGTATCGTCTAATGAACACTTCTTTGAATTCTTGAAGGTCTTTTAGACTTTTTTTTCTCAACAATATTTCCCTACATGTTTCCCCTCTCTCAAAGGTTACTTTTGTTGGTCTCGGCTTTCCTTCCCTCGAATATTTACCTAGTTGGTGTATGTTTACAATGTGTGTGATTACCTAATTGTGATTACCTAATTGTGTTTACGGGAAAGAGCCCAAAGCTCGTATCTTCCCGTCTCCTGATCGGTTCCATTTTTAGACTTAGTGATACTTATCGTACCTGTCCTTAAAACTATGGATTGAGATAGCATTAACTACCTCCTCGCTTAGCGAATTCCAATTATCAACTACTCTTACACTGAAAAAGTATTTCCTTACATCCTGCAAACAAGTTTTCTTACGAAGCTTCAAATTATGACCTCTAGTTCTAGAGCCAGCCATATCGAAATATCGATCCCTATCCACTCTATCATAACCATGAAGGAATTTAAAGACTGTCACCATATCCCCCCTTACTCTTCTAGCTTCGAGTGATGGCAAGTCTAATTCCCTCAGCCTCTCATCATAACCGAGATTGCGTATTTCTGGCACCAGTTTCGTGGCATGTCTTTGAACTTTTTCAAGCTTAGCTATGTGCCTTTTCAAGTGCGGATTCCAAAAGGGGGCTGCATATTCGAGTTTTGGCCTCACATAGGTTACATAAATATTTCTGAACATTTCCTTGTCCATGTGCCTGAAGGCTACCCTTACATTTGATAAGAATGCATATGCTGCCCTTACTACGCCATTTATATGTATTTCTGGAGACAAATCTGCCAGTATGTTTACTCCTAGATCTCTCTCATTTTCTGTCTCTTGAAGTTGTACTCCAGCCACCGAGTAGTCAAGCTTGGGCCTTCTTGCACTTGTACCCATTCTCATTACCTTACATTTTGAGGTATTGAATTTCATTAGCCACTTTTCTGACTACTCATGCAGATTATTTAGATCCTCCTGAAGTTCTCTACCATTGTTCTCGTTTTTTACTTTCTTCACAATCTTTGCATCATCTGCAAACATATTCATGAATGAATTTACAGACTCTGGTAGGTCATTTACATATACAAGGAACAAAAGTGGCCCTAAAACTGAACCCTGTGGAACTCCACTACTAACTCTTCTCCATTCAGACACTGAGTGTCTTACTCTAACCCTCTGTTCCCTTCCTTCTAAGTAAGTTTTTATCCATTCCAAGACATTTCCACCTATTCTAGCCATTGATTGCAGCTTCCTAATAAGTCTCCCATGTGGAACAGTGTCAAACGCTTTCTGGAAGTCTAGGAATATGCAATCTGCCCAGCCCTCTCTTTCCTTTAAGATTTGGCTTACCTCATCATAAAATTCTAATAAGTTTGTTACTGTTGATCTTCCTTCTCTGAAGCCATGTTGCCTCACTGACAAAAAGTTGAAGGATTCCAAGTGAAGAGAGATATGTTTCCTTATTAGTTTCTCCATAAGTTTGCAAACTATGCTGTGTGTGTGTGTGTGTGTTTCGGTCATTTTTAGAATTAGTCATTTTGCAAGATGCTCGGTCATTTTGAGAAATGACTAAAACAGCTACTTAACCTAACCTAACCTAACCTGAGGTTAGGTTAGGTTTAGGTTAGGTTAAGTTAGGTTAGTACAAATATGCCATTACCAAGTAACTTTACCTTATTGAGGAGGATAGAAATAAGGAGCTGGATTTTGCAAACTGACCACTGTTTCCCTCATTTCTCAAAATGACCGGGCATATTTCAAATGACTAATACCTCAAAATGACCGTAAAAAAAAAAAAAAAATAATATATATATATATATATATATATATATATATATATATATAATATATATATATATATATATATATATATATATATATATATATATATTAACGACTGTAGTTACTTCACTACTTCAAACGGAAAGCAAGAGTTATTTTACTTAATATATAAAAGAGGATGTTCACCAATACAAGCAGAATATTGAATTGATTTAATGATCAAATTCAGGGTTATTTATATGTACAGCTATTTCAGTGGAAGGAGTTACAAACAACCCAAGAGTAATTATTGACCCATTAAATACAACTTTAAAATACTTTAATAATTACTAAATGATTACCTATTTACAATAATTACATATTTTGATAAAAAAAATATTATTTACAATTTGTACGTTTGTACAATGCTCCCCCCTTGGAAGAGACTAAAGGGCGTCCTGCCCTAGAGAAACAAATAGGAGGAGGATCATCTTCTTGAAGGTAGGCGACTTTCAAGCAGTCAATGGATATCCACTCCTCAGTGCCACGGGTGTTGAGGAGGAATGCCTTTGAATGTTGTCGTATGACTCTATACGGTCCAGTGTAAGGAGGTGTTAGAGGCATCCAATAACTATCCGTTCTGATGAAAACGTGGGTAGCTGTGTTGAGGTCTCGTGGAATGAAAGTTTTTCTGTTATTCTGGTATGTCTGTTTTACAGGTGTGTATTTTCCAACTATCTGGCAGAGACGATCGAGATCATGTTGATTGTTGTTTAGCAAAACCTCTGCAGGTACCACCAAGGGGTCTCCATATACCATCTCGGTTGAGGATACGTTAAGACCTGCTTTGGGAGTAGTTCGGAGTTCAAGGAGTACCCAAGGTAGTTGATGTGTCCAAGAATTGCTTGTGCAGCGGGTGATGAGGGCTGCGTTTAGTGATCTGTGCATGCGTTCAACCATCCCGTTGGCTTCTGGATTGTAGGACGTTGTGTGATGGTTTGTGGAGCCAAGGAGCTGACTGAGAGAGTTCCAAAGCTGGGATGTAAATGAGAAACCCCTATCTGATGTGATATGTTTGGGGATGCCAAATCTTGAGATCCAGGTAGATAGGAAGGCAGAAGCACAGGAGGAGGCAGTGGCCTCTTTCATGGGCACTGCCTCTTTCCATCGGGTCGAGCGGTCCACTATTGTGAATATGTATTTGTTGTTTTCTGATGGAGCAAGAGGTCCCACAATGTCAACATGGACTTGGGGAAAACGTCTTTGTGGCTGAGGAAAAGTATCAATTCCAGATTCAGTATGTCGGTGGATTTTAGAAGTTTGACATGACAAGCAGGAGCGGGACCAAGATTTAGCATCTTTTGTTATGCCATGCCATATGAATTTTTTCTTGAGGAGCATAGCAGTTGATCGGCCGGAGGGATGAAAAAGTCCATGAATAAGTTGGAATACGTGTCGTCAAAGAGGCTGAGGAATTCAGGGGCGAGGTTGTCTTGAACTCACGTCAAACAAGATGGTGGTTCCTTTCTCGTCTATTGGTAAATCTTTCCATTGAAGAGATGTGAGTGATGTACGACAAGATTGCGCTTCAGGATCTTGTATCTGTAGTTTTGCGAGGTGTCTGTAGTCGAGGCCAAGGCATAAGGATGAAATAGTGTTTCTTGAAAGTGCATCAGCGACAGGATTCTTTTTTCCCGAGACATGTTGCAAAGTACAGTTAAACTCGAGATATAGTAGAGAAGTGTCTTTGTTGTCTTGCGGGACATGGATCTGTTCGCTTAGTAAAAGCGTGAACAAGTGGAAGGTGGTCGGTTTGGATGGTAAATGAGACACCTATGAGAAAATGCTTGAAGTGGTGGACATCAGAATAAATAGCAAGAAGCTCCCTGTCGAAGGTGGAGTAATGGGTTTCAGCAGGAATAAGTTTTCTACTGAATAAGGCGAGTGGTTGACAAACTCCATGATTAATCTGTTCGAGGACAGCTCCCACTGCAGTATCGCTGGCATCAGTAGACAAGATGAGAGGTAGACCAGGTGTTGGAAAGTTAAGATGGGCTGCAGCAGAAAGAGTTTTTTTGCCAGCATTAAAGGCATCTTCTTGGGCAGGGCCCAGGATAGTGATTTTGGTTTTCCAGCCAGTGCTGTATATAGTGGAATCATTATTGAAGCAATGTTTTGTAAAAAACGATGGTAATAGTTGACCATTCCTACAAATTCTTGCAAGGCCTTGATAGTAGTAGGCTTAGGGAATGTCTGGACAGCAGTTACTTTTTCTTGGAAAGGAAGGACACCCTTGGAGAATATACAGTGTCCCAGGAACTCTACTTCTTTGACTCCAAATACACACTTGTCGTTTCTGACGATGAGACCAGCAGAGCGTAGACGTTCAAGAACTTGGTGGAGGTGTTTGGTGTGGGTGTCATGATTAGGAGAGAAAGCTAGGATGTCATCCACATAAGCAACACAGAAGGGTAGGTCACCCAAAATCCCATCCATCATGTGTTGGAAAGTGGCTCTGGCGTTTCTGAGGCCAAAGCAAGAGTAGTTGAACGTATGTTCCAAAGGGAGTAGTTATGGCTGTCTTGGAAATGTCTTCAGGATTCATAGGGACTTGATAGTAACCTTTGAGCAAGTCCAGTTTGGAAAATATCTTGGCCCCATGTAGGTATGTCATGACATCAGCAATGTTAGGGAGAGGGTAATGATCAGGTTCTGTCATCATATTCAATCGCCTGTAGTCGTCGCAGGGTCGTAGTGTGCCGTCCTTTTTTATTACTATGTGCACTGGGGATGCCCATGGGCTGGATGCCTTTTGACAAACACCCATTTCTTCCATTTCCTTGAAGACCTTTTTTGTTGTGGTGAATTTTTCTGGAGACAGCCGACGAAACTTTGAGAATACTGGAGGACCTGAAGTTCGTATGAAATGGAAATACCATGACTTGCAGGTGTGCGGGAAGATAGGCGAAGTTCTGGTTTGAAGACCTCAGGATATGTAGACTGCAAGAAGGGGTAATCATCTTGGGCATTAGATATGTGAAGAGCGAGGTCAGCAGGTGCGGTAACAATGACAATTGAGGATAACGTGTTGGTGTCCATGAGGCGGCGATTGGCGACATCGACGAGGAGATGGAAATGTGCAAGAAAATCAGCTCCTTTGAGAGGTAGAGAAACATCTGCAATAATAAATTTTCACGTGAAAGTTCTGTTGGCTAAGGATAGCTGGAGAACTTTGTATCCATAAGTAGTGATGCGAGACCTGTTGGCAGCTACCAATCAGTTGTCAGTACCTGAACTACAACCACTGTGGACCATGGACTTCAGGATGAGAGACCTGCAGGCACCTGTGTCAACCAAGAATTTGATACTTGTAATGGAATCAATTAGGAAGAAAACATTAATTGAGACAGAGGCCGCCGCAGGCAGCAACGACCTTAAAGCAAGTTTTTTGCCCACATACATGGTTTTTTGCAGTCTTTGGCAGCGTGACCAAAGAGAGCGTGATAGTAATAGAGTTTGGACGTGACATCCAGTCTTTTGTGAGAATATGAGGTAATTTCTTTAGCTCGAGGTCGTGTGAGGGCATTGTTGTAGAATGATAATCGAGATGAAGCTGTGGCAGCAGCGACGGCTTCGTCTGGAGGACTGGAGTACATGTGATTGATATTGTAATGTTAGGAGGTGTGCTGGCATATATTGGTGGACGACTAGCTGCATTGTGTACATCGAGAAGACTGTCTGCATGTGCTGCCAGAGCTGCATCATCGACAGTTGAAAAATCAGTGATTGCAGCACGGACAGATTCAGGAAGACGCTGTAACCAAAGGGCGAGGAGTACATCTATTGTCTGACTGGTACCCGAACTGTCGGGAGGAAGACGGTCAATAGCTCTCATCTCAGCAAGTGCGTCAGAAGGGCGCTGATCACCTAGTGCCTGTTTTGAAAGGTCAAATATCATTTTAACTCTTTTCTCTGGAGATGGCTAGAATTTCTTCAAGAGGAAGGTTTTCAAGTCCTGGTATGCGATGGCGTTGTCACCCTGGAATTCCAACCAGTCTGATATCTGGGGAAAGAGTGTGTCAGGAATGGATGATAATATATGATCAGCTTGTGTTCCGGAATTTGTGATCTTCTTTAAATGAAATTGTATTTCTGCACGTCGGAACCAGATGTGGGCGTCGATGGTGGAGAACGTCGGGAGTTTAA
>JAXCGZ010002019.1:60000-77500 GCA_037179515.1 Halocaridina rubra | reverse complement strand
ATATTCGAGGGAAGGAAAGCCGAGACCAACAAAAGTAACCTTTGAGAGAAGGGAAACATGTAGGGAAATATTGTTGAGAAAAAAAAGTCTAAAGGACCTTCAAGAATTCAAAGAAGTGTTCATTAGACGATACAGAACACAGGAAGAGATGGGAAAGATCAAAAACTTGTTGCAAGAGGCAAGAAGGTTAAATGATGAAAGAAATGAAGAACAGAAGAAAAATTTTCGTTACAGAGTTCTTCCAGACAAAGGGGAGATAAAGAAGATAATGACAGAAGATCAGGGGATGGGGCCTCATTAAGATTGTTATACACAAATGCTGATGGATTAGCTGGTAAGGCAGTAGAATTAAAAGATAGGATTCATAACAGTAAGGCAGATGTAGTAGCAATTACAGAGACTAAGTTGAGTGAGGACATAAACAGTGTTACAGTTTTTCCTAAGGGCTTCAGAATACTAAGGGTTGAAAGATCTGAGAGGACTGGTGGAGGGATAGCACTGCTCATAAGTGAAGGATTCAAGTTGAAGAAATAAACTTGGCTATAGAAAGTGAGTTCAAGGAATTTCTTGTTGCTTGCATAAATACTGGATCAGAGAGCATTATAATAACTGTTGTATACAACCCAACAAGGAACCAAAATAGGCTTGAAGTTTATGAGGAAAGTCATATAGGTACTATTAAAGTCATAAACTCAGTTGTTAACATGGCACGGGAAAAAAGATGTAGGATTTTGATTATGGGAGACTTTAATCATAAAGAGATAGATTGGATAAATCTTGACCCACACAGTGGTGAGGACTCATTCGGGGCAAGATTCCCAGATTGCGTACAAGGGAATTTCCTACACCAACATGTAATGGAACCAACAAGGGCCAGGGGTGGGGATGAGCCATCACTACTTGATCTAGTGTTCACAGATAATGTGTTGGATATTGAAAAAATTGAGTATGAACCACCAATTGGAAAGAGTGACCACTGTGTGTTGTTGATGGAGTATATCATTGAAGATATTCTTCCTGAGAGTAGAGGCACTGAGGACATGAGGAGGAACTATCCGAAAGGAGATTACATCAAAATGAATGAGCTTTTTGCAGTTCTTGACTGGAGAACCTTATTTTACAACAAATCTGTACAAGAAATGTATGACATCTTTTGTGAAAAATATGGGAAGATAGTAGATTGCTGCATACCTGTCACCAAAGTAGGTGTAATTCATGCCAGAGAGAAATGGTTTGATAATGGGTGTAAAAGAGCTAAGGAGTGGAGAGACAAATGCTGGAAAAGGTATAGGAGGAGAAAAAACATAAATGCCTGGCAAACCTACAAAAGAGCAAGAAATGACTACCTAAGTAAAAGGAGAGAGGCAGAGAGAGACTATGAGAGGGACATCACCAGGAAGGCTAAAGAAAATCCCAAGCTTTTCCACAGCTTTATCAGAGGAAAACTGAAGGTAAAAGAACAGGTTTTAAGGCTAAAGAGAGCGGATGGAAGCATCACTGAGACGTATGAAGAGATCTGCAAAGAATTGAACAAGGAGTTTCAGTCAGTATTTACAGTAGAAAATACCCCATCCCCTCAGATTGCAGTGATAGAAGCTCAAGGGCCGGTATTAGAGAACATCAACCTTACAGCCACAGAGGTATGCAAAGCGCTGATGGATTTAGATGTTCATAAAGCTACAGGTCCTGATGACATATCCCCTCATGTGCTTAAAAAATGCGCAAACACAATATCAGTGGCACTAAGTATCATATTTAAGGAGTCACTGGAGTCGGGGGAGATTCCAATATGCTGGAAACAAGCAAATGTGATACCTATCTTCAAAAAGGGAAGGAGGGATACGGCTCTAAACTATAGACCAGTTTCCTTGACCAGCATAGTTTGCAAAGCTATGGAGAAACTACTAAGGAAACATATCTCTCTTCACTTGGAATCCTTCAACTTTTTGTCAGTGAGGCAACATGGCTTCAGAGAAGGTAGATCAACAGTAACAAACTTATTAGAATTTTATGATGAGGTAAACCAAATCTTACAGGAAAGAGACGGCTGGGCAGATTGCATATTCCTAGACTTCCAGAAAGCGTTTGACACTGTTCCACATGGGAGACTTATTAGGAAGCTGCAATCAATGGCTAGAATAGGTGGAAATGTTTTGGAATGGATAAAAACTTACTTAAAAGGAAGGGAACAGAATGTTAGAGTAAGACACTCAGTGTCTGAATGGAAAAGAGTTAGTAGTGGAGTTCCACAGGGTTCAGTTTTAGGGCCACTTTTGTTCCTTGTATATGTAAATGACCTACCAGAGTCTGTAAATTCATTCATGAATATGTTTGCAGATGATGCAAAGATTGTGAAGAAAGTAAAAAACGAGAACAATGGTAGAGAACTTCAGGTGGATCTAAATAATCTGCATGAGTGGTCAGAAAAGTGGCTAATGAAATTCAATACTTCAAAATGTAAGGTATTGAGAATGGGTACAAGTGCAAGAAGGCCCAAGCTTGACTACTCGGTGGCTGGAGTACAACTTCAAGAGACAGAAAATGAGAGAGATCTAGGTGTAAACATACTGGCAGATTTGTCTCCAGAAATACATATAAATGGCATAGTAAGGGCAGCATATGCATTCTTATCAAATGTAAGGGTAGCCTTCAGGCACATGGACAAGGAAATGTTCAGAAATATTTATGTAACCTATGTGAGGCCAAAACTCGAATATGCAGCCCCCTTTTGGAATCCGCACTTGAAAAAGCACATAGCTAAGCTTGAAAAAGTTCAAAGACATGCCACGAAACTGGTGCCAGAAATACGCAATCTCAGTTATGATGAGAGGCTGAGGGAATTAGACTTACCATCACTCGAAGCTAGAAGAGTGAGGGGGGATATGGTGACAGTCTTTAAATTCCTTCATGGTTATGATAGAGTGGATAGGGATGGATATTTTGATATGGCTGGCTCTAGAACTAGAGGTCATAGTTTGAAGCTTCGTAAGAAAACTTCTTTGCAGGATGTAAGGAAATACTTTTTCAGTGTAAGAGTAGTTGATAATTGGAATTGGCTAAGCGAGGAGGTAGTTAATGCTAACTCAATCCATAGTTTTAAGAACAGGTATGATAAGTATGACTAAGTATAAAATGGAACCGATCAGGAGACGGGAAGATACGAGCTTTGGGCTCTTTCCCGTAAACACAATTAGGTAATCACAATTAGGTAATCACTCTGTGTATGATACCGGAACAGGTTAGAAAACTGCTCTCATCAATAAAGGCCCGGGCACGAAGAAAACATTAAGATGAAGGAAAAGAAAAAGGTTACGGACAAGGCAGAGATGAGGTAATGATACGAAAAAAAAGGACAGACTGAAAGAATAGTCAAAGTACTGAGGATCTAGAGATGTGGCAGGATTAGGCCCTGAGATGACGATAGATCCGCTTTTTGAAGGAATATGCTTTATAAGAATTAGGAAAGACAGAAGGAGGAAGAGGGTTCCAGAGTCTGGAGATAGATGGGAAGAAGCAGTTCCTGCACCGACCAATTTGCGAGCTACAAATCTAAACACAGCACCTGTGAGACGAAGCCGCTTGGCGAGTGTTACACGGCTTCAGCAGTGTGGGAGGGATGCAACTCGCCAATTCATCAGAGCAACAATGGGAATAGTAGCGATAGAAATCAGAAAGGGATGATACCTTACGGTGAAGAGAAAGAGTATCCAAATTAGAAGTAAGAGAGGAGTCATTAAATTAATGAGTGTAACTGCCGTAGATTCAACCTTATCAAGAAGAAACACCCCAGATGTGCTAGCAGTATTCTAAACAAGGGAGGATAAGAACGTTATAGAAATTGAGTAACCATAAAGAGATAAAGTAATGATGAAAACGAAACAGAACCCCCAATTTTTTGCATGCAGATTTAGAAATTTGGATTTTGTGATTCCTCCAAGACAAGTTAGAGGCTATATTTATTCCAATATATTGATAGACTTAAGAGGGTAAATTCCGTTACTTTCGAAGAAAACATGGCTATCAGGAGGAGAGGAAGATAGAGATAGTCAGAAATTGTGTCTTGGAGGCACAAAATTTAACTGAATTCTGGGTGCCCCAATCAGATACCCTCTGCAAATCGGAATTGAGAGTAGAAGAAAGACTGATACGAGACTGATTATGAGTAGCAGTTGAAGGTTTTGAATAAAAAAAAAAAAACAGAGGAAAAGTGAAGGCAGAATCGTCAGCAAAGGCATGAAGAAGAGAGGAAGATGGGTACTGAAGAAGATCATTGATAAAGAGAAGGAACAGAGTAGGTGAAATAACAGAGCCCTGTGGAACACCATTGGAAACAGGGAATGGGCTAGATGTTACCCCTTCACCAAACATTGATATAAAATGGTCAGAAAGAAAACTGGAAATCAGAGAACAGAGAGAAGGGGTAAAGCCATAGGCAAGGAGTTTGGCCAACAGAGCCTTGCGCAGTACTCTGTCAAAAACCTTAGAGATACCAAGGGTGACGACAAAAGATTCTCCATAGGTCTCAGCGAAGATGACCATACATGAGTAAGATAGGACAGGAGGTCCCAGTGGTGATCGGAGATAATTGAGTTAGATTCAAGACATTTCAAGAAGTGAGCATAGAGCAAAGTTTTGAAAACTTTAGCAATAGAAGAGGTTAGGGCAATAGGTCGGTAGTTTGAAGGAATAGAGCAGTCACCCTTCTTAGAAACAGGTTGCATTAGAGCATGATTCCAGGATGAAGGATAGGTACCGGTTGAGAGAATAAAGCAAAAAAGACGGTAAAGCACGGGAGCCAGTTCATCTGCAAACTCCTTAAGGAACCTTTGAGGGATACCATCGGGACCAGATGCCTTGTCTGTCTTTAGTGACCGAGGTATCTTATGAATTTTGTGTGAGGAGAGGATAAGGGAGGGCATAGGATTAGAGAGGGGTAAATATTGAGGAACAGGCATGTTGGAACCGTTTACGGAAGAGTTGGCAGAAAAATAAGAGTCAAAGAGAGTTGATTATTCAGTGGGAGAGCAAGCTATAGAACTATCAGAATAGACAAGAGGGGGAAAACTTGAGTGACAGAAAATTTTGGAAAGGTTTTTGACTACTGACCAGAAGTATTTGTCAGTGGGAAAGGAGTTAAGGTCATGAACTTTTCTTCTTATAAAGGAAGTCTTAGACCTTCAAATCTTAGCAGTGTGGCATTTCCTAGCTACAATAAAATCAGAGCCAGTTAAATCAGAAGGAGAGGTTTGGCACAATTGGTGTCCCCAATCCCTGGCTTGAATAGCCATGGAGCAGGCACAGTCAAACCAAGGATTAAGGGAGAAAAAATATTCATAGAGGAGGGGATATACGGCTCCATTCCAGAGGTTAAGATCTCGGCAACTTTTAGGGGTGCCTGATCAGGGTTGCGGTACCGAAAGCAATAGTCATCCCACGGGAAGTCAAAGAGGAAGTTACGCAAATTTTCACGTTGGGTACTCTCAAAGTGCCAAAGGCAGTGCTGAGTAGGAGGAACTGATGGAGGGGGAGCGAAAATGGAAGAGATTGAGATCACAGAGTAGTCAAATTTTCCAAGAGGGGAAAACACAGCATAAGAGTTGTTTGAAGGGTTAGAAGTAAGAAGTAAGTCAAGAGTGTTGGCTGCATGTTCGTGTCGATTGGGAACACGAGTAAGATGTTTGATACTTTGCTCTAGATCGTGAGAAGAATTAAGCCACTCATTGTGGTGTTCATTGAAGTCTACAACATACATACATACATACATACATACATACATACATACATACATACATACATACATACATACATACATACATACATACATACATACATACATACATACATACATACATACATACATACATACATACATACATACATACATACATACATACATACATACATACATACATACATACATGAATGCATGCATGCATGCGTACGTACATATATACAAACATACATACAGGATTTTGATTATGGGAGACTTTAATCATAAAGAGATGATTGGATAAATCTTGACCCACACAGTGGTGAGGACTCATTCAGGGCAAGATTCCTAGATTACGTACAAGGGAATTTCCTACACCAACATGTCATGGAACCAACAAGGGCCAGGGGTGGGGATGAGCCATCACTACTTGATCTAGTGTTCACAGATAATGTGTTGGATATTGAAAAAATTGAGTATGTACCACCAATTGGAAAGAGTGACCACTGTGTGTTGTTGATGGGGTATATCATTGAAGATATTCTTCCTGAGAGTAGAGGCACTGAGGACATGAGGAGGAACTATCCGAAAGGAGATTACATCAAAATGAATGAGCTTTTTGCAGTTCTTGACTGGAGAACCTTATTTTACAACAAATCTGTACAAGAAATGTATGACATCTTTTGTGAGAAATATGGGAAGATAGTAGATTGCTGCATACCTGTCACCAAAGTAGGTGTAATTCATGCCAGAGAGAAATGGTTCGATAATGGGTGTAAAAGAGCTAAGGAGTGGAGAGACAAATGCTGGAAAAGGTATAGTAGGAGAAAAAACATAAATGCCTGGCAAACCTACAAAAGAGCAAGAAATGACTACCTAAGTAAAAGGAGAGAGGCAGAGAGAGACTATGAGAGGGACATCACCAGGAAGGCTAAAGAAAATCCCAAGCTTTTCCACAGCTTTATCAGAGGAAAACTGAAGGTAAAAGAACAGGTTTTAAGGCTAAAGAGAGCAGATGGAAGCATCACTGAGACGGATGAAGAGATCTGCAAAGAATTGAACAAGGAGTTTCAGTCAGTATTTACAGTTCAAAATACCCCACCCCTTCAGATTGCAGTGATAGAAGCTCAAGGGCCGGTATTAGAGAACATCAACCTTACAGCACAGAGGTATGCAAAGCGCTGATGGATTTAGATGTTCATAAAGCTACAGGTCCTGATGACATATCCCCTCATGTGCTTAAAAAATGCACAAACTCAATATCAGTGGCACTAAGTATCATATTTAAAAAGTCACTAGAGTCAGGGGAGATTCCAATATGCTGGAAACAAGCAAATGTGATTCCTATCTTCAAAAAGGGAAGGAGGGTTACGGCTCTGAACTATAGACCAGTTTCCTTGACCAGCATAGTTTGCAAAGTTATGGAGAAACTACTAAGGAAACATATCTCTCTTC
The DNA here is from genome assembly GCA_037179515.1 of Halocaridina rubra. NCBI lineage: Eukaryota > Metazoa > Arthropoda > Malacostraca > Decapoda > Atyidae > Halocaridina > Halocaridina rubra. The sequence continues at coordinate 70,335 of JAXCGZ010002019.1, read as the reverse complement.
ACTTGGAATCCTTCAACTTTTTGTCAGTGAGGCAACATGGCTTCAGAGAAGGTAGATCAACAGTAACAAACTTATTAGAATTTTATGATGAGGTAAGCCAAATCTTACAGGAAAGAGAGGGCTGGGCAGATTGCATATTCCTAGACTTCCAGAAAGCGTTTGACACTGTTCCACATGGGAGACTTATTAGGAAGCTGCAATCAATGGCTAGAGTAGGTGGAAAAGTTTTGGAATGGATAAAAACTTACTTAGAAGGAAGGGAACAGAGGGTTAGAGTAAGACACTCAGTGTCTGAATGGAGAAGAGTTAGTAGTGGAGTTCCACAGGATTCAGTTTTAGGGCCACTTTTGTTCCTTGTATATGTAAATGACCTACCAGAGTCTGTAAATTCATTCATGAATATGTTTGCAGATGATGCAAAGATTGTGAAGAAAGTAAAAAACGAGAACAATGGTAGAGAACTTCAGGAGCATCTAAATAATCTGCATGAGTGGTCAGAAAAGTGGCTAATGAAATTCAATACTTCAAAATGTAAGGTAATGAGAATGGGTACAAGTGCAAGAAGGCCCAAGCTTGACTACTCGGTGGCTGGAGTACAACTTCAAGAGACTGAAAATGAGAGAGATCTAGGAGTAAACATACTGGCAGATTTGTCTCCAGAAATACATATAAATGGCATAGTAAGGGCAACATATGCATTCTTATCAAATGTAAGGGTAGCCTTCAGGCACATGGACAAGGAAATGTTCAGAAATATTTATGCAACTTATGTGAGGCCAAAACTCGAATATGCAGCCCCCTTTTGGAATCCGCACTTGAAAAAGCACATAGCTAAGCTTGAAAAAGTTCAAAGACATGCCACGAAACTGGTGCCAGAAATACGCAATCTCAGTTATGATGAGAGGCTGAGGGAATTAGACTTACCATCACTCGAAGCTAGAAGAGTGAGGGGGGATATGGTGACAGTCTTTAAATACCTTCATGGTTATGATAGAGTGGATAGGGATCGATATTTTGATATGGCTGGCTCTAGAACTAGATGTCATAGTTTGAAGCTTCGTAAGAAAACTTCTTTGCAGGATGTAAGAAAATACTTTTTCAGTGTAAGAGTAGTTGATAATTGGAATTGGCTAAGCGAGGAGGTAGTTAATGCTATCTCAATCCATAGTTTTAAGGAGAGGTATGATAAGTATGACTAAGTATAAAATGGAACCGATCAGGAGACGGGAAGATACGAGCTTTGGGCTCTTTCCCGTAAACACAATTAGGTAATCACATACATACATACATACATACATACATACATACATACATACATACATACATGCATACATACATACATACATACATACACATCTTAAGGATAGATATGGTATGTGTTAGAGAGTGAAAAATTAAAACTGACATGGAGCCGTGAAGATATGAGCATAGGGCTCTGTCCTGTGAGAATATAATGATGTAAATAGTTAAACACAAATCTCTCTCTCTCTCTCTCTCTCTCTCTCTCTCTCTCTCTCTCTCTCTCTCTCTCTCTCTCTATATATATATATATATATATATATATATATATATATATATATATATATATATATATATATATATATATATATATATATATATATATATATATATATATATATATATATATATATATATATATATATATATATATATATATATATATATATATATATATATATATATATATATATATATATATATATAAATATATATATATATATACTATATATATATATATATATATATATATATATATATATATATATATATATATATATATATATATATATATATATATATATATATATATATATATATATATATATATATATATATATATATATACCCAAAATAAGCATATTACATATGTGAAAACATGAATAATTTTTACCCCGACCGGGACTTGAACCTAGGACTCATAATTATTAAGCCAAGGCGCTACAATATACACCACAGAAGGTTAAAAGGAAACAGACCTTATAGCTTATATCTGCTATACTTAGGAATGAACGCATTCTATCTGAAGGCCACTATGTTCATATTACAGACTCCCCAACCTCACTCGTGGTTTCGTTTTCGCATTCAATTCAACTCCCAATCTCATTCGTGACTAACAATAACCAAATAAGCACATTGCATATGTGAAAACTTGAATAATTTTTACCCCGACCGGGACTTAAACCTAGGACTTATAATTACTAAGCCAAGTCAGTACCAAGTACACCACAGAAGATTAAAAGGAAGCAGACCTTATAGCTCATATCTGCTATACTTAGGAATGAACGCATTCTATCTGAATGCCACTATGTTCATATTACAGTTTCCCCTTACCTCACTCATGGTTTTGTTTTCGCATTTAATTCAACTCCCAATCTCATTCGGGACTAACAATAACCAAATAAGCACATTACATATGTGAAAACATGAATCATTTTCACCCCGACCGGGACTTGAACCTAGGACTTATAATTACTAAACCAAGGCGCTACCTAGTACTCCACAGAAGGTTAAAAGGAAACAGACCTTATAGCTTATATCTGCTATACTTAGGAATGAACGCATTCTATCTGAATGCCACTATGTTCATATTACAGTTTCCCCTAACCTCACTTGTGGTTTTGTTTTCGCTTTTAATTCAACTCCCAATCTCATTCGGGACCAACAATAGCCAAATAAGCACATTACATATGTGAAAACTTAAATAATTTTTACCCCGACCTGGACTTTAACCTAGGACATAGTAGCATTTAGATAGAATGCGTTCATTCCTAAGTATAACAGATATAAGCTATAAGGTCTGTTTCCTTTTAACCTTCTGTGGTGTAGGTGGTAGCGCCTTGGCTTAATAATCATAAGTCATAGGTTCAAGTCCCGGTTGGGGTAAAAATGATTCATGTTTTCACATATGTAATGTGCTTATTTTGTTATTGTAAGTCCCAAGTGAGATTGGGAGTTGAATTAAATGCGAAAACGGAACCATGAGCGAGGTTGGGGAAACTGTAATATGAACATAGTGGCATTCAGATAGAATGCATTCATTCCTAAGTATAGTAGATATAAGCTATATGGTCGGTTTCCTTTTAACCGTCTGTAGTGTACTTGGTAGCGCCTCGGCTTAGTAATTATAAGTCCTAGATTCATGTCCCGGTCGGGGTAAAAATTATTCATGCTTTCACATATGCAATGCGCTTATTTTGTTATTGTTAGTCCCGAATGAGATTGGGAGTTGAATTAAATGCGAAAACGAAATCACGAGTGAGGTTGGGGACTCTGTAATATGAACATAGTGGCATTCAGATAAAATGCGTTCATTCCTAGGTATAGCAGATAGAAGCTATAAGGTCTGTTTCTTTCAGCCTTCTGTGGTGTAGTTGGTAGCGCCTTGGCTTAGTAATTATAAGTCCTAGTTTCAAGTCCTGGTCGGGGTAAAAAGGATTCATATATATATATTTTATATATATATATATATATATATATATATATATATATATATATATATATATATATATATATATATATATATATATATATATATATATATATATATATATATATATATATATAACTATTCTAGCAATGTAAATATAATATTTGAATATAACACAGATTGAGTCGTTTCGCTCGTGCCAGCAAGCTCATAAGGCAGGTTTTCGAAACTGGCAAATCGAGTTCCAATTGCCAATTAGATAGGCTCCTGCGAAGACTCCCTTTCCACTCCAAGAAAAAGAAAAGCCAGCACCAGCAAAATTCTATGGCAGAAAGAGAAGAATTCGTCAGAGAACTGAAAAGGTCAACCTCTTTGGCTTCCTCTTCTTCGCCTCCTTCCTGATATACCTCCCATTATATCGCTCATTGACCTTTTTATCCAATATGTCATGCATTCGAGCTCCAATCACAGGTCCCCATAGCCTTTTCACCTTCCGCTTCTCCATTTGTTTTTCAAAAGCATTCACACACACACACACTTTTACCGTTTACCTGATCCTGTGGTTCCATATATTGTTAAAATCAGTATCCTTCCCATTTATATTAACTTGTTAGTTAGTTTGATACACGAAATAATTGAATAATTAAAAAAAAATACCAAATATCCACCTGTCAACAGTACTGAGTTAAGTTGCCAAGTACTACAGCTGTCTTATTTTCTTCATTTTTTTTTTGTTTTTCTTTTAGCTTTCTCTTTTACTATTTTTTTTTATTTTGTATATATATTGAGTTAAATGTAAAGTCTAATCCTGTGATAACATATCTTGGTTAGAAAGTAAGTTTATCAGTTAGGAAGAATATATAGCAGAAACAGGTGGGTGCCACCTCAGACACAGGTTCGAATTTTTCCTTCAGGTTTTACTTTTGTTTTGTGGCATTTTTTTCTTTTTCTTTTTATCCTTAAATTACCATGGTCATGTTTTTAAGTTAAGATGTGTGTTACCAGAAAAGAGATAAACTGAGTCACTAAATAGCACTTATATGGAGATATAAAAATTCTGTGTGAAGCTTAATTAAAAGTTTTTCTCTTTTTTTTTTTCCTCTTTCTCGTCTTCTTTCTATATTCTGTGAGAGGGAGAACATAAAAATGAGGCCATCTCTGTCCCTAACCTCTCCCATCCATGGGTCGGTAGGAGGGGTAGCCATTAGGAGACTTAAACAGAAAATCAAGAATTTAGAGGCAATGGTTATAAGCCTTGATGATAAAATTCGGAATATGGATGGAGAAATGAAAGAGAATGAAACACTCAGAGAACAAATAAGATCTTTGGAGAAAGCAAATAAAGCACAAGGGCAGGAGAGAAAGGAACTAGAAAAAAGAATAAAGAAGCTGGAAGGGGAAAAGAGTCAACTAGAATCTAGAATTTCTAAACAAGAAGATAAAAACAAACAGCTGAATGACAACCTAAAGGAATTAGATGTTAGTTCACTGCTCTCTTCTGAGAGAGACGAGATTGCTGCTTGGAATGTCCAGATTAAGGAAAACATTGAACAGTTCAGAAAAGAGTTCCAGGAGCTGAATATGGAAAATGATGCCATGAAAACTTCCTTTGCTGATGCACTAAAGGGAAATGTGGCAGTAAAAGAGGCTGTAAAGGTGGTGGCACTGGAAAACATACAAACAGTTGACTATAAAGAGACAGTAATCGAAAAAATGAAAGACGTTGTGATGGAAAGGGCAAACCCACTCATCAGACAGGCACTTGATAAGGAGAAGACAGTGGTAATCTCAGGCATAAGCGAATCCCAGGAGCCAACATGGCAGGGGAGACTTGAAGAAAATAAAGCTAGGGTTGTAGACCTGATAAGAAAGCTTGGAGTAGTATGTGGTCCTGAGGATATTGTAAACATACACCAACTAGGTAAATATTCGAGGGAAGGAAAGCCGAGACCAACAAAAGTAACCTTTGAGAGAGGGGAAACATGTAGGGAAATATTGTTGAGAAAAAAAAGTCTAAAAGACCTTCAAGAATTCAAAGAAGTGTTCATTAGACGATACAGAACACAGGAAGAGATGGGAAAGATCAAAAACTTGTTGCAAGAGGCAAGAAGGTTAAATGATGAAAGAAATGAAGAAGAGAAGAAAAATTTTCATTACAGAGTTCTTCCAGACAAAGGGGAGATAAAGAAGATAATGACAGAAGATCAGGGGATGGGGCCTCATTAAGATTGTTATACACAAATGCTGATGGATTAGCTGGTAAGGCAGTAGAATTAAAAGATAGGATTCACAACAGTAAGGCAGATATAGTAGCAATTACAGGGACTAAGTCGAGTGAGGACATAAACAGTGTCACAGTTTTTCCTAAGGGCTTCAGAATACTAAGGGTTGAAAGATCTGAGAGGACTGGTGGAGGGATAGCACTGCTCATAAGTGAAAGGATTCAAGTCGAAGAAATAAACTTGGCTATAGAAAGTGAGTTCAAGGAATTTCTTGTTGCTCGCATAAATAATGGGTCAGAGAGCATTATAATAACTGTTGTATACAACCCACCAAGGAACCAAAATAGGCTTGAAGTTTATGAGGAAAGTCATATAGGTACTATTGAAGTCATAAACTCAGTTGTTAACATGGCACGGAAAAAAAAATGTAGGATTTTGATTATGGGAGACTTTAATCATAGAGATAGATTGGATAAATCTTAACCCACACAGTGGTGAGGACTCATTCGGGGCAAGATTCCTAGATTGCGAACAAGGGAATTTCCTACACCAACATGTAATGGAACCAACAAGGGCCAGGGGTGGGGATGAGCCATCACTACTTGATCTAGTGTTCACAGATAATGTGTTGGATATTGAAAAAATTGAGTATGAACCACCAATTGGAAAGAGTGACCACTGTGTGTTGTTGATGGAGTATATCATTGAAGATATTCTTCCTGAGAGTAGAGGCACTGAGGACATGAGGAGGAACTATCCGAAAGGAGATTACATCAAAATGAATGAGCTTTTTACAGTTATTGACTGGAGAACCTTATTTTAAAGCAAATCTGTACAAGAAATGTATGAAATCTTTTGTGAGAAATATGGGAAGATAGTAGATTGCTGCATACCTGTCACCAAAGTAGGTGTAATTCATGCCAGAGAGAAATGGTTCGATAATGGGTGTAAAAGAGCTAAGGAGTGGAGAGACAAATGCTGAAAAAGGTATAGGAGGAGAAAAAACATAAATGCCTGGCAAACCTACAAAAGAGCAAGAAATGACTACCTAAGTAAAATGAGAGAGGCAGAGAGAGACTATGAGAGGGACATCACCAGGAAGGCTAAAGAAAATCCCAAGCTTTTCCACAGCTTTATCAGAGGAAAACTGAAGGTAAAAGAACAGGTTTTAAGGCTAAAGAGAGCGGATGGAAGCATCACTGAGACGGATGAAGAGATCTGCAAAGAATTGAACAAGGAGTTTCAGTCAGTATTTACAGTAGAAAATACCCCACCCCCTCAGATTGCAGTGATAGAAGCTCAAGGGCCGGTATTAGAGAACATCAACCTTACAGCCACAGAGGTATGCAAAGCGCTGATGGATTTAGATGTTCATAAAGCTACAGGTCCTGATGACATATCCCCTCATGTGCTAAAAAATGCGCAAACACAATATCAGTGGCACTAAGTATCATATTTAAGGAGTCACTGGAGTCGGGGGAGATTCCAAGATGCTGGAAACAAGCAAATGTGATACCTATCTTCAAAACGGGAAGGAGGGATACGGCTCTGAACTATAGACCAGTTTCCTTGACCAGCATAGTTTGCAAAGTTATGGAGAAACTACTAAGGAAACATATCTCTCTTCACTTGGAATCCTTCAACTTTTTGTCAGTGAGGCAACATATTTTCAGAGAAGGTAGATCAACAGTAACAAACTTATTAGAATTTTATGATGAGGTAAGCCAAATCTTACAGGAAAGAGAGGGCTGGGCAGATTGCATATTCCTAGACTTCCAGAAAGCGTTTGACACTGTTCCACATGGGAGACTTATTAGGAAGCTGTAATCAATGGCTAGAATAGGTGGAAATGTTTTGGAATGGATAAAAACTTACTTAGAAGGAAGGGAACAGAGGGTTAGAGTAAGACACTCAGTGTCTGAATGGAGAAGAGTTAGTAGTGGAGTTCCACAGGGTTCAGTTTTAGGGCCACTTTTGTTCCTTGTATATGTAAATGACCTACCAGAGTCTGTAAATTCATTCATGAATATGTTTGCAGATGATGCAAAGATTGTGAAGAAAGTAAAAAACGAGAACAATGGTAGAGAACTTCAGGAGCATCTAAATAATCTGCATGAGTGGTCAGAAAAGTGGCTAATGAAATTCAATACTTCAAAATGTAAGGTAATGAGAATGGGTACAAGTGCAAGAAGGCCCAAGCTTGACTACTCGCTGGCTGGAGTACAACTTCAAAAGACAGAAAATGAGAGAGATCTAGGTGTAAACATACTGGCAGATTTGTCTCCAGAAATACATATAAATGACATAGTAAGGGCAGCATATGCATTCTTATCAAATGTAAGGGTAGCCTTCAGGCACATGGACAAGGAAATGTTCAGAAATATTTATGTAACCTATGTGAGGCCAAAACTCGAATATGCAGCCCCCTTTTGGAATCCGCACTTGAAAAAGCACATAGCTAAGCTTGAAAAAGTTCAAAGACATGCCACGAAACTGGTGCCAGAAATACACAATCTCAGTTATGATGAGAGGCTGAGGGAATTAGACTTACCATCACTCAAAGCTAGAAGAGTGAGGGGGGATATGGTGACAGTCTTTAAATTCCTTCATGGTTATGATAGAGTGGATAGGGATCGATATTTTGATATGGCTGGCTCTAGAACTAGATGTCATAGTTTGAAGCTTCGTAAGAAAACTTCTTTGCAGGATGTAAGGAAATACTTTTTCAGTGTAAGAGTAGTTGATGATTGGAATTCGCTAAGCGAGGAGGTAGTTAATGCTATCTCAATCCATAGTTTTAAGGACAGGTATGATAAGTATGACTAAGTATAAAATGGAACCGATCAGGAGACGGGAAGATACGAGCTTTGGGCTCTTTCCCGTAAACACAATTAGGTAATCACAATTAGGTAATCACACTTGAAAAAGCATGTAGTTAAGCTGGAAAAAGTTTAAAGACATGCCAAGAAACTGGTGCCAGAAATACGTAATCTCAGTTATGATTAGAGGCTGAGGGAATTTGACTTACTATCACTCGAAGCTAGAAGATTGAGGGGGGATATGGTGACAGTTTATTAAATTCCCTCATGGTTATGACGGAGTGGATAGGGATCGATATTTTAATATGGCTGGCACTAGAAATAGAGGTCATAGTTTGAAGTTTCATAAATGAACTTCTTTGCAGGATGTAAGGAAGTACTTTTTTAGTGTAAGAGTAGTTGCTCATTGGAATTCGCTAAACGAGGAGGTAGTTAATACTAACTCTATCCATAGTTTTAAGGAAAAGTATGATAAGTATCACTAAGTACAAATCGGAACCGATCAGGAGAGGGAAGTTAAGAGCTTGAGGCTCTTTCATGTAAGCACAGTTAGGCAATTACAGATAGGTAATTACACACACGCATTATATATATATATATATATATATATATATATATATATATATATATATATATATATATATTATATATATATATATATATATATATATCACGAAATTAATAAGTTCTTAGAATATTTTTCTTTGTTTTCTTTAATGGGCATTTTCCTACCATACTGGACTGTATGTTAACAGTTCAGTGTTATATATATATATATATATATATATATATATATATATATATATATATATATATATATATATATATATATATATATATATATAATGAAGAGCTAGGATATTAAAAAGCAAGTTCTCATATAAAATAAATAAAACGTATACATAAAATAGGACAAAGAAAAGGCACGGAAAGTGAGTGATAGCGTGTGTGTGTGATTACCTAATTGTGTTTACGGCAAAGAGCCCAAAGCTCGTGTTTTCCCGTCTCCTGATCGGTTCCATTTTGTACTTAGTGATACTTATCATACCTGTCCTTAAAACTATGGATTGACATAGCATTAACTACCTCCTCGCTTAGCCAATTCCAATTATCAACTACTCTTACACTGAAAAAGTATTTCCTTAAATCCTGCAAAGAAGTTTTCTTACCAAGCTTCAAACTATGACCTCTAGTTCTAAAGCCTGCCATATCAAAATATCGATCCCTATCCACTCTCTCATAACCATGAAGTAATTTAAAGACTGTCACCATATCCCCCCTCCCTCTTCTAGCTTCGAGTGATGGTAAGTCTAATACCCTCAGCCTCTCATAATAACTGAGATTGCGTATTTCTGGCACCAGTTTCGTGGCATGTCTTTGAACTTTTTCAAGCTTAGCTATGTGCTTTTTCAAGTGAGGATTCCAAAAGGGGGCTGCATATTCGAGTTTTGGCCTCACATAGGTTACATAAATATTTCTAAACATTTCCTTGTCCATGTGCCTGAAGGCTACCCTTACATTTGATAAGAATGCATATGCTGCCCTTACTATGTCATTTATATGTATTTCTGGAGACAAATCTGCCAGTATGTTTACTCCTAGATCTCTCTCATTTTCTGTCTCTTGAAGTTGTACTCCAGCCACCGACGAGTCAAGCTTGGGCCTTCTTGCACTTGTACCCATTCTCATTACCTTACATTTTGAAGTACTGAATTTCATTAGCCACTTTTCTGACCACTCATGCAGATTATTTAGATCCTCCTGAAGTTCTCTACCATTGTTCTCGTTTTTTACTTTCTTCACAATCTTTGCATCATCTGCAAACATATTCATGAATGAATTTACA
>JAXCGZ010002019.1:42500-55000 GCA_037179515.1 Halocaridina rubra | reverse complement strand
TGGTATTTATAAACTTATATGAAAATTGCTTTCTTCATCTTATTACTTTTGCCCAGTTTTATATCAATTTCCGCATATTTATAAATACGAACGCACAATGCAAACATATATGAACCAGACCTAAACATATCTAGTGTAGTCTCCGTGGCAAAATGGTAGCGTCCGCGACTCTGAGGCGGCAGGTCGAGGGTTCGCGCCCCATCACGGTCTGATGTTAGTAAGAGCATACACTCAGGGTAACGATTACATCTGCCAAAACAAGTCCTTCGCAAGATGGCAGCCGTCCTAGCCCTCAGTTGAAAAGGGAGTTCGTGACGTAAAACCGAAACCAAACCTAAACATATCTAGTGTAGGCTCAAGAGGAATATTTTCTCACTTTGCTATTTTGCTTTCAATTTGACAATGTGGCAACACAAAATAGAGTCCGAAATCAACTTCTGAATATTACATTTTTTTTATTAATGGTGCCCGAGCTTTCCAAGATATATGGAGTTCTCAGAAATTTATTATATACTCTCTAAAATGTACATATATACAAATTAATGAATATCTAAATAGACATATATCATTAATAACTTTCTTTATTAGTACCAATTGTTTATGGGATTTGTATATATATGTATATATATATATATATATATATATATATATATATATATATATATATATATATATATATATATATATATATATATATATATATATATATATATATATATATATATATATATATATATATATATATATATATATATATATATATATATATATATATATATATATATATATATATATATTATATATATATATATATATATATATATATATATATATATATATATATATATATATATATATATATATATATATATATATATATATATATATATATATATATATATATATATATATATATATATATATATATATATATATATATATATATATATATATATATATCAGGGTTGAGAAAATCATGATTTTTTGAAAATAATAAGCAAAGTTTATTTTTTTTAGTTTAAATAAGATTTTTTTTATTCAAATCAGCACTGATCTTTTTTTTTATTCCACAGATCACAATACTCCCCTAAAATAAGAGCAGGATAAAAACTAATAACTACAACTGTTCTTATGACTGGTACAGCTGTCCCTGATCTCATATGGTGTTAATTACAGAAGTTTTAAGTATACACGGCTGGAAAAAAAAAATAATTTAACATAAATTTCTCCTACCAAAAATACATCATGGCAAACTACATACAGTGTTTATATAAATATTAATTGCATATGACACAGTTTAAGCTCAGAACAGTCATCTAGGCATAATTCAGAGTACATAGGAGGTTGTGAAAAGATTATATGCTCATTACAGACATACACTATATTAGGGCTTAAACTATATGTTATTTTTTTTACTTATATGGGTAGTGATGGAACCAATTAACAGGGTAGGTACGGAAAAAAAACTGCAATTGTTAAAGTATAGCCTACTCAATTTTCAATTTTTCACCCTATATAACACTAATAATGAAAATGTGCTAAGGTTTGATACCTTTTTTTCTGATCTTTGAATGCACATAAATGAAGTAAACATTTACTTCTCAGTTTTAAGCTCTTGGAAAAAATACATTTGCTAAAACATAATTAACTGTATACCTATATACATTCACAAGCTCTTATGCCTTTTCCTGACCAAATTGGCTCCTCATCTTGGAATGTACAGAACCATAGGAAGAAAAAATCCTCTCAACAGCTGCTAATGATGCAACTGCAGTATATAACAGCAGAGGAACATCCATTTCATTTTCTTTAAGCCATTTTCAAAATACTTCCACTATTCAAAGGGGGAGGAGAGATTCTACAATATTTTTGCCAAAATGAAGCTATTTACTGGTGCATTTCTGAGACTCAAAAACATTCTGTTCTGCAGAGTGTTACTGCAAAAGAGACAAGGACCAAACCTGATAACTTTGATCTATTACCTTTGCTAGAAGGTGGGAGGGTATCAAAACAATTCATATTCTTTTCTCAAAATATCTCGATTTTCGTCTTATGTATGTACTTTTAATATATATATATATATATATATATATATATATATATATATATATATATATATATATATATATATATATATGTATATGTATATATATATATATATATATATATATATATATATATATATATATATATATATATATATATATATATATATATATATATATATATATATATATATATATATATATATATATATATATATATATATATATATATATATATATATAAATATATATATATATATATATATATATATATATATATATATATATATATATATATATATATATATATATATATATATATATATATATATATATATATATATATATATATATATATATATATATATATATATATATATATATATATATATATATATATATATATAAGGTAGCCTGAAATTTTCATTAAGTAAATTCATATTGTTAAATTATTTGGCTACTAATCAAGTTTCTATATCTATGGGTCATATTCCCCTTTATAAGAGGGGTGGCTGAGTCAAAGCAAAATACCTTGACTCTTTGCGGGAGGAAAATACAAAAACGGGAGGGATTCCCAGTCCCCTCGCTCTGCCCAATTTAGTCGCCTTTTATGATATGCAGGTGAACACGGAGGAAGTATTCTCAGCCTCCTCCCTCATGAGGAACTAGTCAAGTTCTTTTAGTTAAATCATTACCAAGGAGTAGAATTGCATTCATTTTCCGTTGGAATAAATTACGTAGCTGTATATTTAACAAAATGGAATTAGACATATAACCAAATTTTGTAAAAAAAAAAATAAATAAAAAATCATTCTGATTTTGTTACTCTGGTTTAAAAATATTTAAAGCAGTTGATATAAATCACAACCATGATATATATATATATATATATATATATATATATATATATATATATATATATATATATATATATATATATATATATATATAATCAAATAAGCACATTATCATATGTGAAAACATAAATCATTTTTACTCCGACCGGGACTTGAACCTGGGACTTATGATTACTAAGCTAAGGAGCTACCAACTACTCCACAGAAGGTTAAAGGGAAACAAACCTTACAGCTTATATTTGTTGTACTAGGAATGAACTCATTCTATTTGAAAGCCACTATGTTCATATTACAGTTTTCACATATGATAATGAGCTTATTTGGTTATTGTTGGTCTAGAATGAGATTGGGAGTTGAATTAAATGTGAAAACGAAACCACAACTGAGGTTTTGGAAACTGTGAGATGAACATAGTGGCATTCAGATAGAATGCGTTCATTCCTAGTATAGCAGATATAAGCTGTAAGGCTTGTTTCCCTTTAACCGTCTGTGGTGTAGTTGGTGGCGCCTAGGCTTAGTAATTGTAAGTTCCAGATTCAAGTCCCGGTCCGGGTAAAAATGATATATGTATATATATATATATATATATATATATATATATATATATATATATATATATATATATATATATATATATATATATATATATATATATATATATATATATATATATATAAAGCTAATAGTATCATATTTCTAGGAGTGTTTAAAAACTCTTTTAATGGTTACATACAGGTTACACTCATAAAGGTTACAGAACAGTATCTGTATTCTGTCTCTCTCATATCTATAACTATTCAGTTATATTCATATCTCCTTTTTCTTAAAAAAAAAACAACTTATCGATATATTCCAGTAAAACTCCATTTTCGTATTCCTCGATAAAAGGGTTTACCTGAGGTAAATGGTTCGGTGGGTCTGAAAACTTTATACTCAAAACTTCAGCAACATATTTATAAGCTTTTATCCTATATTTGTCTAAGAGACTCTCTAACTAAACTCCATATATTATATTTATGTGCTTTCATATCTATCTGCCTGTGCTCTGGATTTCGATGAATTCGTTGACAGCTTTATAATTAATAAGTAAAATGAAAATATAGAGTACTATAATTTCTTAGTTTACTGTTAATACTAATCGTAAAATAATATCTGTGACAATAATATTAGAAATAACAACAGGCAATATGATGATGATGATGATGATGATGAAAATGAGGATGATGGTGATGATGATGATGATGATGATGAGGAGGAGGATGAGGATGCTGAGGATCAGGATGATGAAGATGAGGATGAGGATGATGGTGATGCTGATGATGATGATGATGAGGAGGAGGAGGAGAAGGCATTGTGGGAAGAGCGTCTACATGATATATTCTGGAACTTGGGTCAAACTCTCCCATTGTATGTTTCCTTAGTTTCCTCTTCTCTCACGGACTATCTCCTATTCTATTCTACAGGGTGTCCACAAAGTCTGGGTACATAGGAAATTTCACTATGCAGACCTATTCAATCGAGTTCACCTGAATTTTGTAAAGCGCATCAAATTATGCGTTGAAAATTATGGAAATCATATTGAAAATATTATTTATTAACATTAGATTTATACAAAATTGTTTTGTTTTAAAAATATGTGTTAATCTCCTGTGTACCCAGACGAAGTCTGGGTACACAGGAGATTAACACATACTTTTAAAACAAAACAATTTTATTTAAATCTAATGTTAATAAATAATATTTTCAATATGATTTCCATCATTTCCAATGCATAATTTGATGCGCTTTACAAAATTCAGGTGAACTCGATTGAATAGGTCTGCTTAGTGAAATTTCCTATGTACCCAGACTTTGTGGACACCCTATATTACCTAAAGACTCACAAGAGTAATGGATCTGTTCTTTTATGCTCTGCGTATTCTTGGGCCTTTATGTGTCAGTTCCTGTTTTTTTTTTCTTTTTCTAGTTTGTAATTATTGTACTCTCTTCCATAAGGTCATTTTTAGTTTGTTAAGTTTTCAAATTGGTTGTTTTTCATCGGTAAAAAAAAGTCCGTTATATCGACACCAATGTTTTTTAACAGACTCTCTTTTTATTCTTTATGTAATTCTATTACTTCTTATGTAATTCTAATAAAATTTAGCTTTTGTAATTCGAGCTTTTGAAAATATCTTTTATTATTGAAACTACTATTTTCATATAATGTTCACAGTAGTAACTATCAATCTGTCTATTTATGTGTGTGTGTGTGTGTGTGTGTGTGTGTGTGTGTGTGTGTGTGTGTGTGTGTGTGTGTGTGTGTGATTACCTAATTGTGATTGCCTAATTGTGTTTACGGGAAAGAGCCCAAAGCTCGTATCTTCCCGTCTCCTGATCGGTTCCATTTTATACTTAGTCATACTTATCATACCTGTCCTTAAAACTATGGATTGAGACAGCATTAACTACCTCCTCGCTTAGCCAATTCCAATTATCAACTACTCTTACACTGAAAAAGTATTTCCTTTCATCCTGCAAAGAAGTTTTCTTACGAAGCTTCAAACTATGACCTCTAGTTCTAGAGCCAGCCATAACAAAATATCGATCCCTATCCACTCTATCATAACCATGAAGGAATTTAAAGACTGTCACCATATCCCCCCTCACTCTTCTAGCTTCGAGTGATGGTAAGTCTAATTCCCTCAGCCTCTCATCATAACTGACATTGCGTATTTCTGGCACCAGTTTCGTGGCATGTCTTTGAACTTTTTCAAGCTTAGCTATGTGCTTTTTCAAGTGCGGATTCCAAAAGGGGGCTGCATATTCGAGTTTTGGCCTCACATAGGTTACATAAATATTTGTGAACATTTCCTTGTCCATGTGCCTGAAGGATACCCTTACATTTGATAAGAATGCATATGCTGCCCTTACTATGCCATTTATATGTATTTCTGGAGACAAATCTGCCAGTATGTTTACTCCTAGATCTCTCTCATTTTCTGTCTCTTGAAGTTGTACTCCAGCCACCGAGTAGTCAAGGTTGGGCCTTCTTGCACTTGTACCCATTCTCATTACCTTACATTTTGAAGTATTGAATTTCATTAGCCACTTTTCTGACCACTCATGCAGATTATTTAGATCCTCCTGAAGTTCTCTACCATTGTTCTCGTTTTTTACTTTCTTCACAATCTTTGCATCATCTGCAAACATATTCATGAATGAATTTACAGACTCTGGTAGGTCATTTACATATACAAGGAACAAAAGTGGCCCTAAAACCGAACCCTGTGGAACTCCACTACTAACTCTTCTCCATTCAGACACAGTGTCTTACTCTAACCCTCTCTTCCCTTCCTTCTAAGTAAGTTTTTATCCATTCCAAAACATTTCCACCTATTCTAGCCATTGATTGCAGCTTCCTAATAAGTCTCCCATGTGGAACAGTGTCAAACGCTTTCTGGAAGTCTAGGAATATGCAATCTGCCCAGCCCTCTCTTTCCTGTAAGATTTGGCTTACCTCATCATAAAATTCTAATAAGTTTGTTACTGTTGATCTACCTTCTCTGAAGCCATGTTGCCTCACTGACAAAAAGTTGAAGGATTCCAAGTGAAGAGAGATATGTTTCCTTAGTAGTTTCTCCATAACTTTGCAAACTATGCTGGTCAAGGAAACTGGTCTATAGTTCAGAGCCGTATCCCTCCTTCCCTTTTTAAAGATAGGTATCACATTTGCTTGTTTCCAGCATCTTGGAATCTCCCCCGACTCCAGTGACTCCTTAAATGTGATACTTAGTGCCACTGATATTGTGTTTGCGCATTTTTTAAGCACATGAGGGGATATGTCATCAGGACCTGTAGCTTTATGAACATCTAAATCCATCAGCGCTTTGCATACCTCTGTGGCTGTAAGGTTGATGTTCTCTAATACCGGCCCTTGAGCTTCTATCACTGCAATCTGAGGGGGTGGGGTATTTTCTACTGTAAATACTGACTGAAACTCCTTGTTCAGTTCTTTGCAGATCTCTTCATCCGTCTCAGTGATGCTTCCATCCGCTCTCTTTAGCCTTAAAACCTGTTCTTTTACCTTCAGTTTTCCTCTGATAAAGCTGTGGAAAAGCTTGGGATTTTCTTTAGCCTTCCTGGTGATGTCCCTCTCATAGTCTCTCTCTGCCTCTCTCCTTTTACTTAGGTAGTCATTTCTTGCTCTTTTGTAGGTTTGCCAGGCATTTATGTTTTTTCTCCTCCTATACCTTTTCCAGCATTTGTCTCTCCACTCCCTAGCTCTTTTACACCCATTATCGAACCATTTCTCTCTGGCATGAATTACACCTACTTTGGTGACAGGTATGCAGCAATCTACTATCTTCCCATATTTCTCACAAAAGATGTCATACATTTCTTGTACAGATTTGTTGTAAAATAAGGTTCTCCAGTCAATAACTGCAAAAAGCTCATTCATTTTGATGTAATCTCCTTTCGGATAGTTCCTCCTCATGTCCTCAGTGCCTCTACTCTCAGGAAGAATATCTTCAATGATATACTCCATCAACAACACACAGTGGTCACGCTTTCCAATTGGTGGTTCATACTCAATTTTTTCAATATCCAACACATTATCTGTGAACACTAGATCAAGTAGTGATAGCTCATCCCCACCCCTGGCCCTTGTTGATTCCATTACATGTTGGTGTAGGAAATTCCCTTGTACGCAATCTAGGAATCTTGCCCCGAATGAGTCCTCACCACTGTGTGGGTCAAGATTTATCCAATCTATCTCTTTATGATTAAAGTCTTCCATAGTCAAAATCCTACATTTTTTTTCCCGTGCCATGTTAACAACTGAGTTTATGACTTCAATAGTACCTATATGACTTTCCTCATAAACTTCAAGCCTATTTTGGTTCCTTGGTGGGTTGTATACAACAGTTATTATAATGCTCTCTGACCCAGTATTTATGCGAGCAACAAGAAATTCCTTGAACTCACTTTCTATAGCCAAGTTTATTTCTTCAACTTGAATCCTTTCACTTATGAGCAGTGCTATCCCTCCACCAGTCCTCTCAGATCTTTCAACCCTTAGTATTCTGAAGCCCTTAGGAAAAACTGTGACACTGTTTATGTCCTCACTCAACTTAGTCTCTGTAATTGCTACTATATCTGCCTTACTGTTGTGAATCCTATCTTTTAATTCTACTGCCTTACCAGCTAATCCATCAGCATTTGTGTATAACAATCTTAATGGGTGTGTGTGTGATTACCTAATTGTGATTACCTAATTGTGTTTACGGGAAAGAGCCCAAAGCTCGTATCTTCCCGTCTCCTGATCGGTTCCATTTTATACTTAGTCATACTTATCATACCTGTCCTTAAAACTATGGATTGAGATAGCATTAACTACCTCCTCGCTTAGCCAATTCCAATTATCAACTACTCTTACACTGAAAAAGTATTTCCTTACATCCTGCGAAGAAGTTTTCTTACGAAGCTTCAAACTATGACCTCTAGTTCTAGAGCCAGCCATATCAAAATATCGATCCCTATCCACTCTATCATAACCATGAAGGAATTTAAAGACTGTCACCATATCCCCCCTCACTCTTCTAGCTTCGAGTGATGGTAAGTCTAATTCCCTTAGCCTCTCATCATAACTGAGATTGCGTATTTCTGGCACCAGTTTCGTGGCATGTCTTTGAACTTTTTCAAGCTTAGCTATGTGCTTTTTCAAGTGTGGATTCCAAAAGGGGGCTGCATATTCGAGTTTTGGCTTCACATAGGTTACATAAATATTTCTGAACATTTCCTTGTCCATGTGCCTGAAGGCTACCCTTACATTTGATAAGAATGCATATGCTGCCCTTACTATGCCATTTATATGTATTTCTGGAGACAAATCTGCCAGTATGTTTACTCCTAGATCTCTCTCATTTTCTGTCTCTTGAAGTTGTACTCCAGCCACCGAGTAGTCAAGCTTGGGCCTTCTTGCACTTGTACCCATTCTCATTACCTTACATTTTGAAGTATTGTGTGTGTGTGTGTGTGTGTGTGTGTTTGTGTGTGTGTGTGTGCGTGTGTGTGTGTGTGTGTGTGTGTGTGTGTGTGTGTGTGTGTGTGTGTGTGTGTGTGTGTGTGTGTGTGTGTGTGTGTGAGAGAGAGAGAGAGAGAGAGAGAGAGAGAGAGAGAGAGAGAGAGAGAGAGAGAGAGAGAGAGGAGAGAGAGAGAGAGAGAGAGAGAGAGAGAGAGAGAATTCATAAATATGTGCAAAGTACTAGATATAGAGAAAGAAATCCATAAATATATGCAAAGTGCTAGATATAGAGAAAGGAGTTAAAATGCAAATTATACGTTCCCATAGGAAGCCGTTCTCTATCATCTTTAGCTTCGATGGTGTAAGATGTGCAGTTCTCTTAAGAGAAACTATATTGTGGTAAT
Source organism: Halocaridina rubra (assembly GCA_037179515.1). Taxonomy (NCBI): domain Eukaryota; kingdom Metazoa; phylum Arthropoda; class Malacostraca; order Decapoda; family Atyidae; genus Halocaridina; species Halocaridina rubra. The sequence continues at coordinate 45,690 of JAXCGZ010002019.1, read as the reverse complement.
TAATAGTTTCATAATCCACATGCTTAGGAGCACGCGATTTAGAACACATGATAAAGATCATTATCAAGTAGAATGAGGCATTAAGCCTAGGGCTCGCGTCTCCGCATATTCTCGCTCTCTCCACGTGTATAGTGTTAAGTGGAAATGGTACTCACTACAGTAGTAAAACAAAACGTATACTTTCTTTTTCGTTTTCCTTCTCTTCATCGTTAGAAATAAAAGAAGAATACAACGTATAATACAATGTGATGTGATTTGATCGGTTTTACGTCACGGATTTCCTCTCATATTAAGGGTTAAGACGGTGCCTTCTTGAGAAGGAATTTGGTTATGGCAAGTGCGACTGTTACCCTAAGTGATTGTCCTTTTTTACCTCAGAACGTGGTGGGCATCGAATCCACGACCTGATGAAGTAAAGTCGCAAGCATTATCCTGTCTCTGTCTAGAGATAAAGATACTTGAAATATACAAGTGAGAAGGTGGCTGAAAGACGGCGTTAATTTTTTAAGTTTATTTATAAGAGTAAACTTCTACACCCGCTGCTAATAGGATGGGTGAACCTCGCCCTCGGATAGGGCTATTAATCTACAGTCTATACTGGCCGATCTAACTCCCTTCTGATTCTTTACTTTCTTTTATATTGTACGACAATATCTCAGAGAGGCATCCTGCAAGGTGGTCAAAGGAACAATAGGTCCGCCAAAGTGACATTAAGGCGGTTATTCGTCAGATACATGCATACAATTATATAATTATCAATTATCAATATTACCACCTAGATTCAGGATAGGGTTACCTCTCGGCCACGGTGGCCTCAAGTCCACAATGTATAATACAGTAATTCTTTGAAAATAAGATGTATATAAGTAAACTGGGGGAACCTGTAAATTTACTTGTAAAAAGACCTAATTATATGAAAGAACAAATAGGAGATAAAAACAATCTCAAAATAAAATTCAGTGAGCACCCTTCAGTGATCAATTTAAGACTCAAGTTTTCTCATCATAACAAAGAAATTGTATATAAGCATTAAAAATACTGCCACAGTGTTTTTTGAATGCGATTATAAATTAAATTCAATTATACATTTGTTTTCACAACATATGCAGTGTTTATTCATAAAATAAATATATACAATACAAAAAAACATAATGCATAAATATCACAACATCTTAAAATACATTTTCAGTTATTGTATAACTTTCCTTAATTTTTTTTTTTTTTTACCTGTTATTGACTCATTTATGTCCTCTGGCAGACTGTTTCATAATTATAAACTCTTGGCAGACAGGGTTTTGCTTGCTATTTTAGTTCTTGTTCTTGACATTAAGAGAGCTTAACTATCAAGTGTTTCTTTCTACTAAACTGCTAATGGTAGTAATCTGCATGGCCCATTCAGGTATGATACAAAACATCACTACGTGGAATCTAATTTTGTCTTCTACTATAGGCCATTTTAGCTCCCTCATAAATGGTGTTGCCCGGTCAAATTTTTTCCCATGACCAACGACAATTCTAACCAAAAAAATTTGAATTTTTTGGACCTTGCTTAATATACACTTATTACAGTCGTTCCATATCACGGAGCAAGAGGATATGCAACTGAAAACTAGGGCTTCCACTAGTATTTTTCTCCAGTGGAAGTCAAAAAATTTTACTTCGCTTTAAGAAGAAGAGCATACCATTTGCTTTAGTACATTCGACATGTGATTTGAATAATAAATGGCTGTCAAGAATTAGCCCAAAGTTCCTAAAAGAAGGAAATGGTGTATCATGGAAAGGTCCAACTTGAATTTTAGGTCTTTGGGAATGCGATCTAGACAAGCTCTTGCTCCGATGATTATGTATTGAGTTTTACTTGAACTTCCTCCAAGTCCATGCCTTGTAAATTATCATATTTCTCTATCAATTGTGGATTCCATTTTTAAGATTGAGAGGTCAGGATGCTCAATATTTTTGGAAAGAAGAAACTGAGCATCATTTGCAAATTGGACGAGCATGGTGTTCTGGGCAACAATTTATAAGTCATTTATAAATATACTGAAAAGAATAGTACCGAGTACTGAACCCTGAGGGACACCACATTCACCAGAGACCTTGGATGATACGTGTTTTTCTATTTTTATTGACTACATGCTATTAGTTTGATAACTATTAGACCAGAAGTCATCTATATGTAATCCTCTGATTTTCCTTAAGAGACCTGGTTGTGAGACACTGTCAAGAGCTTTTGAGAGGTCACATAGGGTAAGTAGTGATATCTCATTCTAACCTATGTTTTTGTATAATGTGTCAGTGACTTGTGTTAAGGTAGTTTGTCGTAGACAGACTGTTCCTGAAGCCATGTTGGGATTTCGAAAACATGACATCGTGACAAGTATTCATACAACTGGTTTGCTACAGTATTCTCGAAAACTTTTGATAAAATTGGTAGAAAGGTAATAAGTATGTAGCTGCTTAGATCCTCACTGTCCCTCTGTTTAAATACTGGGCAGATAATGTCATATATCAATTCTTCTGGGAATACCCTGTTACAATGGATGTGTTCATAACCACCGTTGTATAGAAAGCTAGTGGAGGTAACGGAGCGTTCAAGAATTAGTAGGCATTCCATCTGCTCCAGAAGAATTTCTATTCTTTAAGTTTTACTATATTTATGACTGACAGTATGTCTACAGAATGAGGACTAGATAAAGCATTTTGATAGTTAAATGATTCAGCCATTTCATATTGGTATTCTTGAAGAGCATTTGCTATATGCTTTCATAAACCACTTTCCAAATGTTTGCAAAATACTTATCAAATTTTTCACATGACTGATGGATTCATTGCATTTATCTTGAAAGCAGAGATCTTTTTACATGGTACAATATCTTTCATTATCATCTATATGTCACCTTTCTTAGTTTTACTCCCCTGTAATTGACTTATGTAGATATTTGTTTTAGCCTGTTTAATGAGAGTTTTTACACGCTTTTTGGACCGTTCATATTGTTCTTTTAATGCACCATGACTTTGCTTTGGCATTTTTTTTTTCATCTTATTTCGATCTTTACATTTCGATATTTATTTCATCATTCATCCATGAAGCAGGGGGACGAGTTATCTTTTGTGTGACTATTTGGGACACAAATATTTAAGCAAGACACAAAATTGGTCGTCATTATTTCCATTTGTTTTTCGACATCGT
>JAXCGZ010002019.1:35000-37500 GCA_037179515.1 Halocaridina rubra | reverse complement strand
GTTATATACGATGAAATTTCTAAAGTGAGCAGGTCAAATAGAGTTTGCATTGTAGGCGATTTTAATTTTAGACATATTAACTGGGAAACCATAACAGGTGATAGTAGCTCTAAGGAGTTTTTGGAAGTAGTAGAAGACAATTTCCTTTCTCAGCATGTACATGAAGCAACACGGGGGGTGAATACACTAGATTTAGTTCTTAGTAATAGAGAGAATATGGTTACAAATTTAGAAGTTGGTGAAAAATTGGGCAACAGTGACCATGATTCCATTAGATTTAACATAATTTTCAAGGAAACTATAAAGGAAAATAAGAATATTGTTCCAAACTTTAGAGCAGGAGATTTTGAGGGCTTAAAAACTAAATTATCTAATGAGGTATGGGAAGGGATTTCTGGGGTACAGATGTGGGTAGTTAATCCAGCAGGTCAGGTCGCAGGTAGCGGATTACCCCGAAATTTGGGTACCACATGCCAAGGATTATCACAAGATAAGATCAATACATTAAATTCTCTCACAGGAAAGAACAGCAGCCCGTCAGTTAATATAAATTTGGATGAGGAATATAACAATTTTGTCATGACTCTTAAGAATAGTCAGAGAGACTATATTCCCATGAAACATTGCAGATCAAGAAAAAATGACCCTAAATGGATGAACAATAGAATAAAGAATCTTATAGGTATTAAAAGAGAAATATACAGGAAACTAAAAAGAGGTGAAGAGCAGGTGAGGCAGCAATATATACAGTTAAACAGGGAAGTTAAAAAGATAGTTAGAGAGTCGAAAAGAAAATACGAAGTTAGAATAGCAGGAGAAGCTAAAGAAAATCCTAAAGGGTTTTATCAACATTATCAAACAAAATTTAAGGAAAAAGTCGGACCAATTGAAGTAGCCAATGGCCATATCACAGATGACGAAAAAGTGATGTGTACATGTTTAAATGATTATTTCTTATCTGTATTTACAAATGAAAACTTGGAAAATATTCCGGAAGTAGAATCCATTTACAGAGACAGTCCCGATAATATACTTAGTTCAATAAATATTACGAGAGAGGAGGTAATAAAAGAAATAGATAAATTAAAGGCTCATAAATCTCCGGGACCTAATGGAATATATGCTAGAATATTAAAGGAATGCAAGGAAGAGCTTAGTTGTCCTCTAACTGCATTATTTAATAATTCAATAAAATTAGGATCGGTACCCATGGAGTGGAAATTGGCAGATGTGGTACCAATATTTAAAAAAGGAGAACGTGTTAAAAAGAATAATTATAGGCCGGTAAGTTTAACGTCAACAGTGGGTAAGATTCTAGAATCCATAATTGCAAATAAAATAAGGGCACATCTAGAATTACACAGACTGATAAAACTTTCACAACACGGGTTTCTTAAGGGTTTTTCGTGCCTTACAAACTTACTGTCTTTTTATTCAGAAGTTTACGAGGCAGTAGATTGTGGCAAAGAATATGATACAATATATCTAGATTTTAGCAAAGCTTTTGATAGAGTTCCTCACAAAAGATTAGTTAAAAAGCTGGAAGCTCATGGTATAGGAGGAGCTGTGCTCAGATGGATCAAACAATGGTTAAAAGACAGAAAACAGAGGGTTTGCATAAATGGAGAGAAATCAGAGTGGGGCTCGGTTACTAGCGGGGTACCACAAGGCTCGGTACTGGGTCCCCTATTATTCATCGTATATCTAAATGATCTGGATTCGGATATCAGTAGTAACCTAAGTAAATTCGCAGACGACACTAAAATAGGTAGAACTATAAATGGAAAAGAAGACATTCATGCTTTACAGGAAGATCTAAATAGATTATCTGAATGGTCGGACAAATGGCAAATGGAATTTAATGTTGAAAAATGTAAAATAGTTAAAATGGGTACTATAAAAGACAATACTAGTTATAAGCTAAATAACCATGAAATCATGAGTTCTCAGTGTGAAAGGGATTTGGGAATTCTTGTGAGTAGTAGTCTTAAGCCAAGAGAGCAATGCACAGCAGTCAGAAATAAAGCAAACAGAATTTTAGGATTTATCTCAAGAAGCGTCAGCAATAGGACGGAAAAAGTTATTTTGCAGCTCTATCTTGCATTAGTTAGGCCCCATTTAGATTATGCTGTGCAATTCTGGTCACCCTATTATAGAATGGAAATTGAATCCTTGGAGAGAGTGCAACGAAGAATGACCAAGATGATACACAATATCAGAAATCTACCATATGAGGACAGATTAAAAAAACTTAATCTACATTCTCTAGAGAGGCGAAGAGTTAGGGGGGATATGATTGAAGTGTATAAATGGTTTAAAGGGATTAACAAGGGAGATATTAATAAAGTTTTAAAAATTCATGATCAAACCAGAACTCGTAATAATGGATTTAAGCTTGATAAATTTAGGTTCAGAAGGGAAATTGGTAAAAATTGGTTTGGTAATAGAGTAGCTGATGCATGGAACAAGCTTCCTAGTAGGATAGTAAATGCCAATACCT
>JAXCGZ010002019.1:17500-22500 GCA_037179515.1 Halocaridina rubra | reverse complement strand
GTATACATGGATGAGAGTGGCAAATGGAAGTGTGAAAGAAAGAGCATTGATGGATTATGTGTTGGTAGCAAAGAGCATGGTTGGTAGAGTGAAAGATGTGCATGCATTTCTGGGGTGTGGCTGCTGGGATGTCTGATCATTTTTTGGTTGAAGCAAAAGTGGTAGTAGCAAAAGAGTGGGGAAATAGTGTGGGGGGATGTAGATGGGATATGGTGAAGGCGGAAGAGTTGAAAAAGCCAGAGAAGAGACAGGAACATCAGGACAGAGATTGAGAGTGGCATATGACAGGGTGAAAGAAAGCGAAGTTGGGGAGTTAGGGGAGGAATGGGGGTTGATGAAAGAATGTTTTGTGGGACATGCAAGTGATGTGTGTGGAAAGAGGTTTGTTGGAGGTGGCATGAGGAGGGGCAGCGAGTGGTGGAATGAAGGGGTGAAAATGAAGGTGGAAGAGAAAAAGAGGGCTTTTGAGGAATGGCTGCAGTGTAGGAGTAGGGAGAAGTATGAAAGATATAGGGAGAAAAATGTGGAAACCAGGCGGAAGGTAGAGGAAGAGAAGAGGTTGGCAAATGTTAGGTGGGGACAGGATTTTAGTAGGTCATATGAGGAGAATAAAAAGAAGTTTTGGAAAGAAGTGAAGAGAGTAAGGAAGGGTGGATCAAGGATGGAAGAGACAGTGAAAGATGTGAATGGACAGATGTTAAGAGGGAACGATGCAAGGAAAAGTTGGGCAGAATATTTTGAGTGCTTGATGAATGTTGATGAAGATAGAGAGGCAGCTATAGTGGCAGTGGGGGGGGGGTTCAAGGGTCAGTAATGGGAGATAAAAATGAGAGAGAGATTACAAGAGAGGAGGTGAAAAGGGCATTGTATGATGCAAAAGCAGGTAAAGCACCTGGAATGGATGGTGTGAGAGCAGAGATGTTGAAAGAAGGGGGTATGACTGCATTGGAATGATTAGTGAGAGTGTTCAATATATGCTTTATGTTGTCATTGGTGCCAGTGGAATGTGTGATTACCTGTATAGTGCCCCTATACAAAGGTAAGGGAGATGTGTATGAATGCAGTAATTCTAGGGGTATAAGTCTGTTGAGTGTGGTAGGAAAAGTGTATGGTAGGATACTGGTTAATAGGATTAGGGATAAGACAGAATATGTGATTGCGGAAGTGCAGAGTGGTTTTAGGAGAGGTAGAGGTTGTATAGATCAGATTTTTATAGTTAGGCAGTTATGTGAGAAATATTTAGCAAAGGGTAAGGATGTGTATTTTGCATTTTTGGATCTGGAGAAAGCATATGATAGAGCTGATAGAGAGGCTATGTGGAATGTTTTGAGATTATATGGAATTAATGGTAAATTGTTGCATGCAGTGAAGAGTTTGTATGAGGGCAGTAGAGCTTGTGTTAGGGTAGGGAATGAAGTGAGTGAGTGGTTTCCAGTGAGTGTGGGACTGAGACAGGGATGTGTGATGTCACCATGGCTGTTCAGTTTGTATATTGATGGAGTTGTAAGAGAGGTGAATGAGCGAGTGCGTGGTCGAGGTTTGAGAATGGTAGATGGGGATGATAACGAGTGGGAGCTGAATCAGTTGCTGTTTGCAGATGATACTGTGGTGGTGGCAGATTCAGAGGAAAAGCTGTGTCAGTTAGTGTCAGGATTTGGAATGGTGTGTGAGAGAAGGAAGTTGCTAGTGAATGTGGGAAAGAGTAAGGTTATGAGGTGTACAAGAAATGAGGATGGTGCTGGATTGAATGTTATGTTGAATGGAGAGACACTTGAGGAAGTTAATCAGTTTAAGTATTTAGGCTCGGTTATAGCTGCAAATGGTGGAGTGGAAGCAGATGTGTGTCACAGAGTGAATGAAGGATGTAAAGTGTTGGGTGCATTGAAGGGAGCGATGAAGAATAGAGGGTTGAAAATGAATGTTAAAAAAGTTTTGTATGAGAAAGTGGTTGTGCCAACTGTGATGTATGGATAAGAGTTATGGGGTATGAAAGTAAGTGAGAGACGGAAACTAAATGTGTTTGAGATGAAATGCCTGAGGAGTATGATTGGTGTATCTCGATTGGATAGGGTTAGGAATGAAGTGGTGAGAGCAAGAACGGGTGTGAGGAGAGAAATTGCAGCCAGAGTAGATATGAATGTTCTGAGATGGTTTGGCCATGTGGAAAGGATGGATGATGAAAGGCTGCTGAAAAAGGTGATGAATGCGAGAGTTGATGGGAGAAATGCTAGAGGGAGGCCTAGGTTTGGATGGATGGATGGATGGAGTAAGGAGAGCCCTGAATGATAGGAGGGTGGATGTGAGGGAAGCAAGGGAGCGTGCTAGGAATAGGAATGAGTGGCGAGCGATTGTGACGCAGCTCTGATGGGCATCTGCTGTTACCACGGGGCTGCATCTTACAGAGGTAGCCCTGTGGTAGGGGCAGTAGGAGGAGTTGGCAGTTGTGAAGCGACAAAGGTTGTGGAAGAGCCGAGAGGATGGGCTATGGCACTCCAGCAGTGCCATCTGAACGGTCGCTAGCTCCCTCGTCATTGCCCATAGAGCAAAGTAATCCCCTTATTGTTTTCCTTTCTTGATGTCGGCTACCCCCCAATTAAAGGGGAAACAGCCAAGGTAGATAGATAGATTATTATTATTATTATTATTATTATTATTATTATTATTATTATTATTATTATTATTATTATTATTATTATTATTATTATTATTATTATTATTATTATTATTATTATTATTATTATTGTTATTATTATTATTATTATTATTATTATTATCATTATTATTATTATTATTATTATTATTATTATTATTATTATTATTATTATTATTATTATTATTATTATTATTATTATTATTATTATTATTATTATTATTATTATTATTATTATCATTATTATTATTATTATTATTATTATTATTATTATTATTTTTATTGTTTTTATTTTTCCTAGTTTGACACCGTGACATGCAGAATCTGTCCTCATCAATAAAGGCCTGGGCACGAGAAAATACCAAGACGAAGGATAAGAAGAAGGTAATGACAAGGCAGAGATGAGGTAATGTCACACAAAGGAAAAGGACAGACAGAATAAACAGTCAAAGTACAGAGGACCCAGATATATGGAGGACTAGACTCTGATATGACGATAGATCTGCATTTTGAAGGATGAAAGGTCATAAGAATTAGGAAAGACAGATGGAGGAAGAAAGTTCCAGAATCTGGAGGTAGATGGAAAGAAGCAGTCGCTGCACTGACCAATCCACGAGCTACAAATCTCCACACAGTACCTGTGAGATGAGGCCGTTTGGCGAATGTTACGTGGCCTCGGCAGTGGGGGAGGGATGCAACTCGCCAACTCATCAGAGTAGCGATGGAAGTAGTGGCGATAGAAAAGCGAAAAGGAAGATACCTTACGTCGAAGAGAGAGAGAATCCAGATTAGAAGTAAGAGAAGGCTCAGTAATGAGTCTGACTGCCTTAGATTCAACCCTATCAAGAATAATGATAATAATAATAATAATAATAATAATAATAAAAATAATAATAATAATAATAATAATAATTATTATTATTATTATTATTATTATTATTATTATTATTATTATTATTATTATTATTATTATTATTATTATTATTATTATTATTATTATTATTATTATTGAAAAACCATTCTTACCGATCGGGACTCGAACTCAGGACCTTTGAAAACAAAGAATCAAGTCATAACCCTTAAGTTCAATGGTTATGACTTGTTCCTTTGATGACAAAAAGGTTATGAGTTCGATTCCTGACGCATAGGGATGGTACGAAAGAGAGAGAGAGAGAGAGAGAGAGAGAGAGAGAGAGAGAGAGAGAGAGAGAGAGAGAGAGAGAGAGAGAGAGAGAGAGAGAGAGAGAGCATATCCTAAACAATGATTTATTCTCTACAAAGCCACCGGTGATGATTCAGAATATTTTGTATCGCATGTTCATAGTGATGGCGTGACCATATTCATATTGACGGTTTGGCTGTAAGGATGCAGTATTCCCCATATCTAAAGAATTATATTTGTTAAAATGAGATCTAGCGCATGAAAAGGAACGTACTTAAAGGAAACCTGAACACCTGAAAATATAAAAAAAAAAATAATTTATAGTGTACACACACACACATACTGGGTCAGAGAGCATTATAATAACTGTTGTATACAACCCACCAAGGAACCAAAATAGGCTTGAAATTTATGAGGAAAGTCATATAGGTACGATTGAAGTCATAAACTCAGTTGTTAACATGGCGCGGGAGAAAAAATGTAGGATTTTGATTATGGGAGACTTTAATCATAAAGAGATAGATTGGATAAATCTTGACCCACACAGTGGTGAGGACTCCTTTGGGGCAAGATTCCTAGATTGCGTACAAGGGAATTTCCTACACCAACATGTAATGGAACCAACAAGAGCCAGGGGTGGGGATGAGCCATCACTACTTGATCTGGTGTTCACAGATAATGTGTTGGATATTGAAAATATTGAGTATGAACCACCAATTGGAAAGAGTGACCACTGTGTGTTGTTGATGGAGTATATCCTTGAAGACATTCTTCCTGAGAGTAGAGGCACTGAGGACATGAGGAGGAACTATCAGAAAGGAGATTACATCAAAATGAATGAGCTTTTTGCAGTTATTGACTGGAGAACCTTATTTTACAACAAATCTGTACAAGAAATGTATGACATCTTTTGTGAGAAATATGGGAAGATAGTAGATTGCTGCATACCTGTCACCAAAGTAGGTGTAATTCATGCCAGAGAGAAATGGTTCGATAATGGGTGTAAAAGAGCTAAGGAGTGGAGAGACAAATGCTGGAAAAGGTATAGGAGGAGAAAAAACATAAATGCCTGGCAAACCTACAAAAGAGCAAGAAATGACTACCTAAGTAAAAGGAGAGAGGCAGAGAAAGATTATGAGAGGGACATCACCAGGAAGGCTAAAGAAAATCCCAAGCTTTTCCACAGCT
>JAXCGZ010002019.1:0-12500 GCA_037179515.1 Halocaridina rubra | reverse complement strand
CTTAGAAGAAGAAAAAAATTAGTGTAAGAAGTTTTCTTACGAAGTTTCAATCTATGACCTCTCGTTCTAGTGCCAGCCATATCAAAATATCGATCCCTATCCACTTTGTCATAAAAATGGAGGAATTTAAAAACCGTCACCATATCCCCCCTCATTCCTCTAGCTTCGAGTGAAGGTAAGTCTAATTCCCTCAGTCTCTCCTCATAACTGACATTGCGTATTTCTGGTACCAGTTTCGTGACATGTCTTTGAACTTTTTCCAGCTTGACTATATGCTTTGTCAAGTGTGGATTCCAAAAGAGGGCTGAATATTCAAGCTCTGGCCTCACATAGGGTACATAAATAATTCTGAATATTTCCTTGTCCATGTGCCTTAAGTCTAGCCTTACATTTGCTAAAGCATATGCTGCCATTACTATGTCATTTATATGCATTTCCGGAGACAAATCTGTCAGTATGTTTACTTCTAGATCTCTCTCATTCTATGTCTTTTTAAGTTCTGCTCCTACTATTGAGTATTCAAGCTTGGGCCTTCTCTCACTTGTACCCATTCTCATTGCTGTACATTTAGAAGTATTGAATATCATTAGCCATTTTTGTGACCACTCATGCAGATTATTTAATTCTTCCTAAAGTTCTCTACCACTGTTGTCGTCTCTTACTTTCTTCACAATGTTTGCATCATTTTCAAACACATTAATAAATTAATTGACAGACTCTGGTAGGTCATATACATATGCAAGGGGGAAAAAGTGGCCCTAAAAATTAACCCTGTGGAACTCCACTAATAACCCTCCTCCATTCAGACACTGAGTGCCTTACTTTAGCCCTTTATTCCCTTCCTTCTTAGTAGGTTGGCCATGGCACAAGCAGCCCGTTGAAAGACTACAATTGAAGGTATTTGGATACAGCTAGTACTGGTCCAGAGAGATCTGGGTTGACTCTTCCTTCAGGACAGTTCTTTCCTCATGCCAACATATACACTGAATATTCTTGCGTATTCATTACACATCACTTGCTATTCCATTACATTTGACAAATCCCAACACTCACCACATCTGTCTCTTTTTCTCTCTTTTTTCCTCAAATTTGTAATTACTTTTGTAAGGTCCACAGCTAATGGCCCTCAGTACCCGGCATAGAGGGGTGAGAAGAATCTCCGGGGATCATGTTGATTCCACTATTGGCTTGAGGGCAAACACGCCTGGGGGTAGTAATGGTTCTGCCCTTAGCCTTGCAACTCCCAATAGATCTGCTTCTTTCACTCTTCACTATTCTAACATTTGTGGGCTGAACTCTAATCTTTCATCTGTGGAACAGCACTCGGGTACTTTCCTCCCTAACCTCCTCCTCCTATCTGAAACCCAGCTGTCTATACATGCTTACACTGATCTATTTCAAATCTCTCACTATAATCTGTATACTCGTTTTCATTAAAAAAGTTGGGGTCTGTGCCTACTGCAATATTAATACTTATTGCGAGGCTCATGAACCTTGAATCTCCTGACTTTGATGTTCTCTGGCTAAAAGTCTATCTCTCCACTACCACTATTTTCCTTTGCTTTTGCTACTGTTCTCCAAACTCCACCGAGTGTGTGTCTTTCTTTGAATATCTGCCCTCGTGCCATGAGTCCTTGCTATCTTCTCACCCACATGCCGAAGTTCTCTACATTGGAAACTTTAATGTACACCACAGTGAGTGGCTTAATTTTTCTCACACTGATGTGGGAGGAAGTGAGGCCCTTGCTTTCTCTATTACTCACGTTCTGGAGAAAATTATCAAACATCCTACTCGTGTTCCTGATCGTTATGAACATGCAGCAAACACTTACTTCTAATCCTTCAAATTACTCTAATTCTGTGCTTTCTCCTCTTGGGAAATCTGAACCACTCTATGATCTCAATCTCTTCCATTTTCACTCCCCCTCCACCAATCCCTCCTACTCAGTGCCGACTTTGGCTCTTTGAGCGTACTCAACATGATAATTTGCGTAACTTCCTCTTTTACTTCCCATGGGATGACTACTGCTTTCGGTATCGCTACCCTGATCAGGTAGCTTTAAAAGTTGCTGAGATCATGACTGCGGGAATGGAGGTGTACATCCCCTTTTCTACAAAAACTTTCTCTCCCCCTAAACCTTGGTTTCACCGTGCCTGCTCCATGGTTATCCAGGCTAGGAATCGGGTACACCGATCTTACCTAGCCTCTTCTTCCAAAATAACTCGCTCTGCTTTTATTGTAGCTAGAAATTGCTGTACTGCTCAGATTCAATGGTCTAAGGCTTCCTTTATAAGAGGGAAAGATGATGACCTTAGCTCCTCTCCAACTGACAAATGCTTCTGTTCCTTAGTCAAAAACCTCTCCAAAAACTTCTGTAACTCAAGCTTTCCCCCTCTCATTTGTACTAATGGTTCTATAGCTTGCTCTCCAACTGACAAAGCCACTCTCTTTTGCTCTCATTTTTCTGCCAACTCTTTTATAAGCGATTCCAGTGCATCTGTTCCTCAATCTTTATCCCTCTCTAATCCTATGCCCTTCCTTATCCTTTCTTCACACAATGTTCATAAAGTTCTTTGCTCGCTAAAGACAAACAAGGCATCTGGTCCCGATGGTATCCCTGCAAGGTTCCTTAAGGAGTTGCATATAAACTGGCACCCTTGCTTTGCCATCTTTTTTGCCTCATTCTGTCTACCAGTATCTATCCTTCATCTTGGAAGCATACTCTAAGAAGGGTGACCGCTCTATTCCTTTAAACTACCGACCTATTGCCCTAACCTCCTCTATTGATAAAGTTTTTGAATCTAACTCACTTATCTCTGATTTCCAGTACGACTTCTGCAAGGCAAGATCCACTAGTGATCTCCTGTCCTATTTTATTCATGTATGGTCATATTCTCTGAGGAACTATGGGGAATCCTTTGTCGTTGCCCTTGATATCTCTAAGGCTTTTGACAGAGTCTGGCACAAGGCTCTGTTGGTCAAACACCCTGCCTATGGCTTTCCCTCTGATTTCCAGTTTTCTTTCTGATAATTTTATATCTGTAGTTGTTGATGGTGCGACATCTAGCCCTTTCTCTGTTACCAGTGGTGTTCCACAGGGCTCTGTTCTTTTACTTACTCTGTCCCTTCTCTTCATCAATGATCTTCTACAATCCCCATCTTCCTCTATTCACCCTTCATGTGCTACTCGTAATCAGTCTTGTATCACTCTTTCTTCTTCTCTCACCTCCGATTTGCAGAGAGTATCTGAGTGGGGCACTCAAAATTTAGTTGAATTCAATGCCTCCAAGACACAGTTTCTGGCAATCTCTTTATCTTTTTCTCCTCCTCATAACCTTATTGTTTTTGAAACTAACGAAATTTACCCTCTTAATTCTATCAACATATTAGGAATTCATATAGCCTCTAACTTGTCTTGGAGGAATCACATAATCCAAATTTCTAAATCTTCATCCAAAAAATTGGGGGTTTTGTTTCGTTTTCGTCATTAATTTTCCTCTTTGCAGTTACTTAAAATCTATAAAGGTCGTATCTATTCCTGTTTAGAATACTGCTCACACATTTGGGGTGTTTCTTCTTATACTTATCTCCTTGATAGGGTTGAATCTAAGGCAGTCAGACTCATTAATGATTCTTCTCTAATCTCTAATCTGGATTCTCTCTCTCTTCGCCATAAGGTATCATCTCTTTCTTTTTTCTATCGCTACTACCTCCATCGCTGCTCTAATGAGTTGGTGAGTTGCATCCCTCCCCTACTGCCGAGGTCGCGTAACACCCGCCAAGTGGCCTCATCTCACATGTACTGTGTGGTGACTTTTAGCTCACGGATTGGTCGGTGCAGCAACTGCTTCTCCTCATCTACCTCCAGATTCTGGAACTCTCTTCCTCCGTCTGTCTTTCTTAATTCTTATGATCTTTCATCCTTCAAAAAGCAGATCTATCGTCATATCAGAGCCTAGTCCTCTATATCTCTGGGTCCTCTGTACTTTGACTGTTTTTTCTGTTTGTCGTTTTCCTTTGTGTGACATTACCTCATCTCTGCCTTGTCCTTAACCTTTTTCTTTTCCTTCGTCTTGGTATTTTCTCGTGCCCGGGCCTTTATTGATGAGGGCAGTTTCTGCCTGTCCCGGTGTCACACCCATAAAAAAACTCATCTCTGCCTTATCCTTAACCTTTTTCTTTTTATTCATCTTGGTGTTATCTCGTGCCCGGGCCTTTATTGATGAGGACAGTTCTTACCTGACCCGGTATCACACTTTAAGAAAAAATAAAAAAAGTTATTACAATGCTTTATGACCCAGTATTTATGCAAGCAACAAGAAATTCCTTGAACTCACTTTCTATAGCAAAGTTTATTTCTTTAACCTGAAATCTTTCACCTATGAGCAGTGATATCCCTCCACCAGTCCCCTCAGATTTTTCAACCCTTAATATTCTGAAGACCTTAGGAAAAACTGTGACAACTCTTTATGTCCTCACTTAACTTAGTCTCTCTAAGTGCCTCTATATCTGCCATACTGTTGCAAACCCTATCCTTTAATTCTACTGCCTTACCATCTACTCCATCAGCATTTATGTACAGTAATCTTAATGAGCCCACATTCCCTGAGCTTCTATCAATATCTTCTTTATCCTCCCTTTGTATGGAAGTACTCTGAAACAAAATTATTCTTCACTTTTTCATTTTTTCCTTCATTTAACCTGCTCGCCTCTTACAACAAGTTATTTTATCCTTTTTTTTCTCTTCTTGTGTTCTGTATAGTCTAATGGACACTGTTTAGAATTCTTGAATGTCTTTTAGTTTTTTTTTTCCTCATCAGTATTTCTCTACATGTGCCTCCTCTCTTATAGATTACTTTTGTTGGTCTTTTCTTTCCCTCCCTCGAATATTTACTAAGGTGGTGATTGTTTACAATATCCTCCAGACCACATACTACTCCAAGCTTTCTTATTAAGTCTAAAACCCTAGCTTTATTTTCTTCAAGTCTCCCCTGCCATGTTGATTCCTGGGATTTCCTTATGCCTGAGATTACCACTGTCGTATCTTTATGAAGCGCCTGTTTAATCAATGGATTAACCCTTTCCATCAAAACATCTTTAAATTTTTCTATTACCGTTTCTTTATAGTCAACTGTTTGTACGTTTTCCAGTGCCACCACCCTCACAGCCTCTCTTACGGCCACATTTTCCCTCTACTGGATCTGCAAAGGAAGTTTTTATGGCATCATCTTCCGTGTTCAGCTCCTGAAACTCTTTCCTAAACTGTTCGATGTTTTCCTTTTTCTGGACATTCCAAGCTGCAATCTCGTCTCTCTCAGAAGAGATTAATGAACTAACATTTAATTCATTCAGGTTGTCATTCACCTGTTTGTTGTTATCTTCTTGTTTAGAAATTCTGGTTTCTATTTCACTCTTTCCCCCCAGTTTCTTTATTTGTTTTTGCTAGTTCTTTTCTATCTTGCTGTTGTGTCTTATTTTCTTCCTCCAAAGATCATATTACATCTCTGCATGTTTTATTCTCTTTCATTTCTATATACATTTTTTGAATTTTATTATCCAGGTTTATTCTAAGAGCCACTCTTCCTCCTACATCCCCAAGAGATCCTCTACCACCCCTCCCCTAGGCAAAAGCAAGCAGCTGTTGATTAATAATTAATACAGTATTGGTGCATCATTATGTCCAGGTTAAGGTCAGGCTACTGTTTTGTTTTATTACAAAGATAAGTATGAGATTGCTACATTGGGGCTTTTGTTAACTATTGCCGTCATACTTTAAATTATGTGAAATGTATATTAAATTGCCTGCCAAGCAGCTCTTGCTCAGCAGGCTAGTGCTTCTGAATATAATGTACATATTTATTCCTGTATGTATACTGAATATTTGGCAATAAAATCTATGACTATGACTAATGGAATAGGGTGGTTAGGGACAGAGATGACTTCATTTTGATGTTTTGCCTTTCACAGAATATAGAGAGAAAGAGAAAATTTATGTTCAAGCTTCACACAGAATGTTTATATATTCATATGAGTACTAATTTAGTTACTTAGTTCATCTCTTCTCTGGTAACACACATAATAACTTAAAATTTAACTTTGGTAATTAGAGAAGAAAAAAAAATACAAAACAAAACCCCACATGAAGGAAAACTCGAATATGCAACCGAGGAGACACCCTTTTTAAGTATTTCTACCTGTTTCTGCTATATTTTCTTCTAAACTGCTAAACCGGTCATTTCAGGAGAAAAAAAATATTTATAAATTTTTAACCAAGGTATGTTATCACAGGATCATACTTTAATCTAACAGAACTGAAACAAAAGAAATTAATAAAAGAGAACAGAGCAAAAAGGAAAAAAAAAGTAAGACAACTGTGCTACTTGTCAACTTACTCAGCACTGTTGACAGGTGTATTTTTCGTATTTATCTATTTATTTTTTTAATTATTTCCTATAATAAATTCACTATCAAGTTAATCTATATGGGAAGGATATTGATTTTAACAATATATTAAACCACAGATTCACACAAAAATTAGGTAATGTGATGGCTTCACCTCTGGCAATTCTTCTAAATTTCTTTCTACACAGGGCAGGACAGCTTCTTCTTTTTCCCCTCTCAAAAGTATTCTCAGATTTTCCCTTTAATTCTTTGGACAGTCTCTCTTACAACAAATATAGTTTTTTTAAGAACTCATATACTCTGCAGAATATATATAGAGGCAAATTTGATTTAAGTTTTATACTTTAGACCAGCTTCACTCAAAACAAAAAAAACAAGGAAAAGTTCGAGAGATACTGACTGCGTGTGTTCTAATGCCTGCCGTGTGTGTGTGTGTGTGTGTGTGTGTGTGTGTGTGTGTGTGTGTGTGTGCGTGTGATTACCTAATTGATTACCTAATTGTGTTTACGGGAAAGAGCCCAAAGCTCGTATCTTCCCGTCTCCTGATCGGTTCCATTTTATACTTAGTGATACTTATCATACCTGTCCTTAAAACTATGGATTGAGATAGCATTAACTACCTCCTCGCTTAGCCAATTCCAATTATCAACTACTCTTACACTGAAAAAGTATTTCCTTACATCCTGCAAAGAAGTTTTCTTACCAAGCTTCAAACTATGACCTCTAGTTCTAGAGCCAGCCATATCAAAATATCGATCCCTATCCACTCTATCATAACCATGAAGAAATTTAAAGACTGTCACCATATCCCCCCTTACTCTTCTAGCTTCGAGTGATGGTAAGTCTAATTCCCTCAGCCTCTCATCATAACTGAGATTGCGTATTTCTGGCTCCAGTTTCGTGGCATGTCTTTGAACTTTTTCAAGCTTAGCTATGTGCTTTTTCAAGTGCGGATTCCAAAAGGGGGCTGCATATTCGAGTTTTGGCCTCACATAGGTTACATAAATATTTCTGAACATTTCCTTGTCCATGTGCCTGAAGGCTACCCTTACATTTGATAAGAATGCATATGCTGCCCTTACTATGCCATTTATATGTATTTCTGGAGTCAAATCTGCCAGTATGTTTACTCCTAGATCTCTCTCATTTTCTGTCTCTTGAAGTTGTACTCCAGCCACCGAGTAGTCAAGCTTGGGCCTTCTTGCACTTGTACCCATTCTCATTACCTTACATTTTGAAGTATTGAATTTCATTAGCCACTTTTCTGACCACTCATGCAGATTATTTAGATCCTCCTGAAGTTCTCTACCATTGTTCTCGTTTTTTACTTTCTTCACAATCTTTGCATCATCTGCAAACATATTCATGAATGAATTTACAGACTCTGGTAGGTCATTTACATATACAAGGAACAAAAGTGGCCCTAAAACTGAACCCTGTGGAACTCCACTACTAACTCTTCTCCATTCAGACACTAAGTGTCTTACTCTAACCCTCTGTTCCCTTCCTTCTAAGTAAGTTTTTATCCATTCCAAAACATTTCCACCTATTCTAGCCATTAATTGCAGCTTCCTAATAAGTCTCCCATGAGGAACAGTATCAAACGCTTTCTGGAAGTCTACGAATATGCAATCTGCCCAGCCCTCTCTTTCCTGTAAGATTTGGCTTACCTCATCATAAAATTCTAATAAGTTTGTTACTGTTGATCTACCTTCTCTGAAGCCATGTTGCCTCACTGACAAAAAGTTGAAGGATTCCGAGTGAAGAGAGATATGTTTCCTTAGTAGTTTCTCCATAACTTTGCAAACTATGCTGGTCAAGGAAACTGGTCTATAGTTCAGAGCCGTATCCCTCCTTCCCTTTTTGAAGATAGGTATCACATTTGCTTGTTTCCAGCATCTTGGAATCTCCCCCGACTCCAGTGACTCCTTAAATATGATACTTAGTGCCACTGATATTGTGTTTGCGCATTTTTTAAGCACATGAGGGGATATGTCATCAGGACCTGTAGCTTTATGAACATCTAAATCCATC
Source organism: Halocaridina rubra (assembly GCA_037179515.1). Taxonomy (NCBI): domain Eukaryota; kingdom Metazoa; phylum Arthropoda; class Malacostraca; order Decapoda; family Atyidae; genus Halocaridina; species Halocaridina rubra. Next base: position 4,063 of record JAXCGZ010002019.1, on the reverse strand, counting down.
AGCGCTTTGCATACCTCTGTGGCTGTAAGGTTGATGTTCTCTAATACCGGCCCTTGAGCTTCTATCACTGCAATCTGAGGGGGAGGGGTATTTTCTACTGTAAATACTGACTGAAACTCCTTGTTCAATTCTTTGCAGATCTCTTCATCCGTCTCAGTGATGCTTCCATCCGCTCTCTTTAGCCTTAAAACCTGTTCTTTTACCTTCAGTTTTCCTCTGATAAAGCTGTGGAAAAGCTTGGGATTTTCTTTAACCTTCCTGGTGATGTCCCTCTCATAGTCTCTCTCTGCCTCTCTCCTTTTACTTAGGTAGTCATTTCTTGCTCTTTTGTAGGTTTGCCAGGCATTTATGTTTTTTCTCCTCCTATACCTTTTCCAGCATTTGTCTCTCCACTCCTTAGCTCTTTTACACCCATTATCGAACCATTTCCCTCTGGCATGAATTACACCTACTTTGGTGACAGGTATGCAGCAATCTACTATCTTCCCATATTTCTCACAAAAGATGTCATACATTTCTTGTACAGATTTGTTGTAAAATAAGGTTCTCCAGTCAATAACTGCAAAAAGCTCATTCATTTTGATGTAATCTCCTTTCGGATAGTTCCTCCTCATGTCCTCAGTGCCTCTACTCTCAGGAAGAATATCTTCAATGATATACTCCATCAACAACACACAGTGGTCACTCTTTCCAATTGGTGGTTCATACTCAATATTTTCAATATCCAACACATTATCTGTGAACACTAGATCAAGTAGTGATGGCTCATCCCCACCCCTGGCCCTTGTTGGTTCCATTACATGTTGGTGTAGGAAATTCCCTTGTACGCAATCTAGGAATCTTTCCCCGAATGAGTCCTCACCACTGTGTGGGTCAAGATTTATCCAATCTATCTCTTTATGATTAAAGTCTCCCATAATCAAAATCCTACATTTTTTTCCCGTGCCATGTTAACAACTGAGTTTATGACTTCAATAGTACCTATATGACTTTCCTCATAAACTTCAAGCCTATTTTGGTGCCTTGGTGGGTTGTATACAACAGTTATTATAATGCTCTCTGACCCAGTATTTATGCGAGCAACAAGAAATTCCTTGAACTCACTTTCTATAGCCAAGTTTATTTCTTCGACTTGAATCCTTTCACTTATGAGCAGTGCTATCCCTCCACCAGTCCTCTCAGATCTTTCAACCCTTAGTATTCTGAAGCCCTTAGGAAAAACTGTGACACTGTTTATGTCCTCACTCAACTTAGTCTCTTTAATTGCTACTATATCTGCCTTACCCTTGTGAATCCTATCTTTTAATTCTACTGCCTTACCAGCTAATCCATCAGCATTTGTGTATAACAATCTTAATGAGGCCCCATCCCCTGATCTTCTGTCATTATCTTCTTTATCTCCCCTTTTTCTGGAAGAACTATGTAACAAAAATTTGTCTTCTGTTCTTCATTTCTTTCATCATTTAACCTTCTTGCCTCTTGCAACAAGTTTTTGATCTTTCCCATCTCTTCCTGTGTTCTGTATCGTCTAATGAACACTTCTTTGAATTCTTGAAGGTCTTTTAGACTTTTTTTTCTCAACAATATTTCCCTACATGTTTCCCCTCTCTCAAAGGTTACTTATGTCGGTCTCGGCTTTCCTTCCCTCGAATATTTACCTAGTTGGTGTATGTTTACAATATCCTCAGGACCACAAACTACTCCAAGCTTTCTTGTCAGGTCTACAACCCAAGCTTTATTTTCTTCAAGTCTCCCCTGCCATGTTGGCTCCTGGGATTCACTTATGCCTGAGATTACCACTGTCTTCTCCTTATCAAGTGCCTGTTTGATCAGTTGGTTTGCCCTTTCCATCACAACGTCTTTCATTTTTTCGATTACTGTCTCTTTATAGTCAACTGTTTGTATGTTTTCCAGTGCCACCACCTTTACAGCCTCTTTTACTGCCACATTCCCCTTTAGTGCATCAGCAAAGGAAGTTTTCATGGCATCATTTTCCATATTCAGCTCCTGGAACTCTTTTCTGAACTGTTCAATGTTTTCCTTAATCTGGACATTCCAAGCAGCAATCTCGTCTCTCTCAGAAGAGAGCAGTGAACTAACATCTAATTCCTTTAGGTTGTCATTCAGCTGTTTGTTTTTATCTTCTTGTTTAGAAATTCTAGATTCTAGTTGACTCTTTTCCCCTTCCAGCTTCTTTATTCTTTTTTCTAGTTCCTTTCTCTCCTGCCCTTGTGCTTTATTTGCTTCCTCCAGAGATCTTATTTGTTCTCTGAGTGTTTCATTCTCTTTCATTTCTCCATCCATATTCCGAATTTTATCATCAAGGCTTATAACCATTGCCTCTAAATTCTTGATTTTCTGTTTGAGTCCCCTAATGGCTACCCCTCCTACCGACCCATGGATGGGAGAGGTTTGGCACCGAGATGGCGTCATTTTTATGTTCTCCCTCTCACAGAATATAGAAAGAAGACGAGAAAAAGGAAAAAAAAAGGAGAAAAACTTTTAATTAAGCTTCACACAGAATTTTTATATCTCCATATAAGTGCTATTTAGTGACTCAGTTTATCTCTTTTCTGGTAACACACATCTTAACTTAAAAACTTGACCATGGTAATTTAAGGATAAAAAGAAAAAGAAAAACAAAAGTCAAACCTGAAGGAAAATTCGAACTTGTGTCTGAGGTGGCACCCACCTGTTTCTGCTATATATTCTTCCAAACTGATAAACTCACTTGCTAACCAAGATATGTTATCACAGGATTAGACTTTACATTTAACTCAATATATATACAAACTAAAAAAAAAATAGTAAAAGAGAAAGATAAAAGAAAAGCAAAAAAATGAAGAAAATAAGACAGCTGTACTACTTGGCAACTTAACTCAGTACTGTTGACAGGTGGATATATTTTTTTTTTTAATTATTCAATTATTTCGTGTATCAAACTAACTAACAAGTTAATATAAATGGGAAGGATACTGATTTTAACAATATATAGAGCCACAGGATCAGGTAAACGGCTTAAGAGCTTTCCCCAGTTTACACAAAAAAATTAGGTAATGTGATGTGATGGCTTCACCTCTGGCAACTCTTCTAAATATCCTTCAAGGCAGAACTGGACGGCAGCTTCTCTCTCCCCTCACGAAAATGTTCTCAATTTTTTTCCTTTAATATTTTGGACAGTCTCGTCATACAACAAATATAAGTTTTGTACTCACAATACTCTGCAGGATTTCAGATTTATGGAAATTATGGTAAAGTTTTCCACTAAGCACTTAGTCACTCAAAACACAAGTAGTAATTTAAGAGGAGCAGTTTCGTGTGTCACTGAACGTGTGTGTGTGTTGTGTGTGTGTGTGTGTGTGTGTGTGTGTGTGTGTGTGTGTGTGTGTGCGTGTGCGTGTGTGTGTGTGTGTGTGATTACCTAATTGTGATTACCTAATTGTGTTTACGGGAAAGAGCCCAAAGCTCGTATCTTCCCGTCTCCTGATCGGTTCCATTTTATACTTAGTGATACTTATCATACCTGTCCTTAAAACTATGGATTGAGATAGCATTAACTACCTCCTCGCTTAGCCAATTCCAATTATCAACTACTCTTACACTGAAAAAGTATTTCCTTACATCCTGCAAAGAAGTTTTCTTACCAAGCTTCAAACTATGACCTCTAGTTCTAGAGCCAGCCATATCAAAATATCGATCCCTATCCACTCTATCATAACCATGAAGAAATTTAAAGACTGTCACCATATCCCCCCTTACTCTTCTAGCTTCGAGTGATGGTAAGTCTAATTCCCTCAGCCTCTCATCATAACTGAGATTGCGTATTTCTGGCTCCAGTTTCGTGGCATGTCTTTGAACTTTTTCAAGCTTAGCTATGTGCTTTTTCAAGTGCGGATTCCAAAAGGGGGCTGCATATTCGAGTTTTGGCCTCACATAGGTTACATAAATATTTCTGAACATTTCCTTGTCCATGTGCCTGAAGGCTACCCTTACATTTGATAAGAATGCATATGCTGCCCTTACTATGCCATTTATATGTATTTCTGGAGTCAAATCTGCCAGT
>JAXCGZ010002018.1:87500-134671 GCA_037179515.1 Halocaridina rubra | reverse complement strand
GAGAGAGAGAGAGAGAGAGAGAGAGAGAGTTTAATTATATGACACGTATATATTACAAGTAAAAGAACTGTACACCATCTACATATAGGAATTGCTACTGACTGAAGTTTGAGGTATCCATGAGGGGGTAATTTGGAAGTTATTTACTGGGGATAAGGGGGGTATCTACTTATATTTAGTTTGAAAATCAAATGATCGAAAGTAGGCAATTAAAAAGCTTTAAGAATAAAAACGTGAATAACATATTTCTTGTACTTTTGCTCAAATACGTCCAAATCCCAGTTAAGATGAGCTGCTGCTTTCAATGCTAGAACAGAGAGGGATTCTTTTTTCTTGCTGGATTCAGGAGTACTTATATCCACTGCTTCTACCTGCAAAAAAAAAAAAGAAATGTGTGTAGCAGACATATAATAAAATTCAAATATTATGATAGAGGTTGCCAAGTAGAACTTGACATGGAAAGCTTTTCATAAATGTTAGCTATTTCTGGAAACTTCAAGCAATCAAGAATGGAAGCAACTACAGATAATATCTTTTATGCTTTCATAAAACACATTATATGCATAAAATGAAGTACATAAAGTATATCTAAAACAGCATCACCAATATCCAATTTTAATATGGCTCAACTAAATATACACTTTTCAATAATATAAATAACTTCAACATACATATGATATCAATAACATACCTCATTGTTACTAGTATCTGTTCTCTTCACAGAGTTATAAATAAATTGAATAATAAGATTGATAGCTGAGGGTTCTGAAAAAAAAAATAATAATTTCAGTTTAAAATAAAAATGTTTAAAAACATATCACCCCAGAGATTCTCATCTCTAATACTGCTTTCAGATTGTTCAATAAATACAGTATAAAAGTAATTACTGTATTTAAAAGATATGCATTGGTAAGATGTACACAAATCAACATATCTTTGCAGCTAGACAATAGCTTGGATGCCATCATTAAATACATCAATTATTCTTTTAAAAAACTTGTAGATTTTCCCTATTTTCTTGTACATACTGTACTGATAAACCACGCAATCCTGCTCTTAAAATGTCTACCATATGGAATATAACAGTAAAAATAGAAAAACCCAATAACTATATCATTACGTGTCAATTAACATTTGGGTTACGTTCCAATATGGCAGACGTATGGCGATAATATAGTCAGGCATAATAAAAACATAAGGAATCCCATTTAGAATGTCGTATATGCACATATACAGTGTACTGCCCAAATAGTTAAATTACTGAACTGTACTGCATACTAACAGCAACCATGGTCTATAATATACAATATATAATATTAATACAATAAAAGAGGCAGTTTGAGGAAGGAAAAGCATATTTTTTAGAATCTTTATATAGCAAGTCTTGCTGATGTCACTTGCCTCGCTATCAGGAGAACGGCTTTACACTGAGTGCAAACCATTTTGCAGAATAGTAAATATAAAGTTTCCTTGTTAGGTGCTCTCTCAGAACCTGCTCCTGTATTACTGTGGGTACGACAAGGAGCAATCATCAGTTCCTTCCTTCTTTTGAATTTTATGTATGCGACTATGGTTGAGGGGGTCTGTTGTTAAACTCTTGCTGTTTTTTTTTTACTGTAACAGATACTATGTATTTAGCATTTAAGCACATGAAGACAATCATCGCCTCTTTCATAGACGGGACTGTTGATTGGAGTGTCAATATTAATAATGGAAAAAGCTGTTCCTAGTGCTTTAATAAGCAACATTCCCTACAACCACAGACACTGTTTCTGGGTACTTAGCAAGCTACCATACAAACAAGTTTCTAGGTATATATTTTTATTGCCCTCTCTTTACATGGCAATCCCAAATGGAAGAGTTGGTTGTACAATGTCAGGAGCATCTCAATAGTTTACCTGTCTAATCAAGGAGCCTAATGGGGAGCAAATAGTTAGATACTGATAATATAGAAGAAGGCCTTTCCCATAGTAAATTAGCTTATGGAGCTGTAGCTTTTGGCTCTGCTATTTAAGACTAAAAGTTATTATAAATGCAGCACAACAGGTGATTTCAGGAGCAATTCATAGTATACCAATCCTCTCCTTACAGTGTGAACATATAGTCCTCCTATTAAGGATTATAAAGATACGAGTACTCAAAGACACTATTATAGGGCCATATATACCTCTAAGTCAAATCCCATCCTGGCAGAACTCTTGGCAGATAAGGAGAGGGTCCTTGCTCTGTCATGGTTGCCAACTTACAGGACACATCCAGCACTGCTGAGAGAAAAGATTCATATTTGGTAGGGCCTATGTTTTGTTTTGAGCTTGATTTCTCCCCCAACAACCCTTTTGGATCCATTATCAATGCAGTTCAAGTGAGGCTCTCGTTATTCTAGCAAAGAATACACTGCCTTTTGATTTATTTTGTGCCCTATTTACAATTACAAAGAATTGATTTCCTGGCTACTTTCAAAGTTATTCAAAGGTTCAAAATCCACTTTTACAAATATATCTTCAGTGGTGTTGGCAGTTTTTATCTTGTATTATCACTCATTATAAGCAGGTGAGTGCTTTGCAATCTGGAAGTTTCAAAGTGGGTCCTTTCCTATCATTCATATTCATTACTTCCCCTCTATGTTGCTTTAGAGTCAGCTTTGGAATAACTCTGCTCTTTATTGCCAAAATATAAAATCATAGTGTATAATTACTTGCAGGTATAAGTTCGTCTTTGGGAATGTTGCTGTGGCATTGCGTTTCCATGGATCCAGCCCATTTCAGTATCTCATGGAATGAGGCAGTGGATTGGTATGCGAGCTAGGTCAAGTAATTTCATTATGGTTGCACTTTTAGCCCAGTAGTATGTGATATACTATCTGTTCTGATGGCTAGGTATCTCTCAAATCTGTCTTGACATAAGTAGGCTGATCACTATCATATATTCTTAGGCAATCACAAATCTGAAAGGTAATGGTGCACATGGGTTGAGATTCGAAAGCCTAGGTTAGAGGTCTGCATGGGACATTTACGTAATTGTTTCCCAAACCATATGGCCGAACAACACCAAGTACCTGATGAAGACCACTGCTGATCCCAGGCTTTGCACAGAGCTATCTGGGAGTGCATGTTGTGTTGTTGGTATATGTGGTTGTAAGCAGCACAGTCTTCCATAACGAATTTGATTGCATGAGATGACATGCTACAACCTGGATAGGCATCACTGGAGGTGTCATAAAGCCTCTTCTAATAGCTCAGAAGGGCTGGGTGGTGCCCATATTACAGCCTAGCCAGGGGGATTTTCTCTTCACAGGGAAGGGAGGATTCAAAAGGATGGATGTCAAAAAGTTAGTGATGTCATTGAAAGACTGGATGGAATGGTGAGTTACCTGGGTATAGGCATGCATGCGGAGGCAGGTTTGGAGTGGGTGAAGGGAAAGAGATGACAGTATTTGTGAGTGATATTGTGAGTTAGGTTGTGGAGTTAGTGTGAATAGGCTGTGCCAAGTATTTGTGTGCCAATCATGTCCAAATTGTCTTTGACTTTAAGGACATCGTATTTTGGTATATGTGCTCAGTAAGTGAAGTAGCTATGCAGCCTGTGATTATTCTTAGTGCTTTATTTTGGACAGTATGTATTACGTTTTGGTGGTTATTTTTGAAGTTAGAAATCCATGCAGGGCTTGTATATTTTTTCACTGGGCGTATATACAAGGGTTCACCATATAAAGCCATTCCGCAGTTACATCGGAGACCAATAAATGATTAATAATTTATTAATACATTAAGTTATCGATCTACTTGGCTGGTGCGGTAAATTCAAACCACTTGCGCAGCTTGAAAAACAGCTTGAAAGCCTAGCAGAAGAATAGTCACACAACTTTGTTATATATGTACATACTGTATCAAGTTAAACTATTTATTTATTTTCTTGTTTATGTATTTGGTTATTTGGAAATAGACTTAATTTATTTACAAAACTACCAAATACATAGCTGTAAATATGATCTTTATTCGAAAAAGTTTGTTGAGGTTGGCAGAAGAATAGTCACACGGCATTGTTGTACTGCATACGTATATACTGTATCAATTTAATGGTATTATTTATTTGTTTATGTATTTGGTTATTTGAAGGAATTAGACTTAATTTATTTACAAAATTACCAAATACATATTTGTAAACAGGCTTTTCTTAAGCGAAAAATTGCCCTAAGGTTGGCAGAGGAATAGTCACATAACAATGTTACATACATATATACTGTATCAAGTTAATAGTTTATTTATTTATTTGTTTAAGTATTTAGTTATATGAAGGAATTAGAATTAATCTATTGACAAAATTGCCAAATACACAGCCGTAAATACGATCTTTATGCAAAAAGGTTGGTTGAGGTTGGCAGAAGAATAGTCACAAGGCATTGTTGTACTTCATACGTATATACTGTATCAGGCTGATGGTTTTATTTATTTATTTGTTTATGTATTTGGTTATTTGAAGGAATTAGACTTAATTTATTTACAAAATTAGCAAATACATATCCGTAAATACGATCTTTCCTATGAGAAAAATTGCGTTGAAGTTGGCAGAAGAATAGTCACATGACATTGTTGTATTCGTATATACTGTATCAAGTTAATGGTATTATTTATTTATCTGTTTATGTATTTGGTTATTTGAAGGATTTAGACTTAATTTATTTACAAAATTACCAAATACATGGCTGTAAGTATGATCTTTATGCGAAAAAGTTTACTGAAGTTGGCAGACGAATAGTCACGAATGGTGAAGACTTATATATCAAGTTAATGGTGTTATTTATTCATTTATATATGTATTCGGTTATTTGAAGGGATTAAATTTTATTTATTTATAAAACTGCCACATATAAATTTTGGAGAAAGAGAGAAACCAAAAGGAAAGCACTATAGGAACAATAAGAACGCACTTTTACAAGAAGTGCCATTGTAAAGGCTGTGCTTCTCACTCTCTCGTCCGTTAATAATTTCATTGTGCTCATTCGCTGTAGATGTATAGTTTGAACATCAAGATGTTATAAGTGCTTTGGCTGGATTACCAGCATTGACGGCGCATCCCAGTGAGCCTCCTGTTGATTCAGGAGAGAAAATAGATTTCTTAATGCCGTGAAATAACAAACAAACAAACTTTATTTCCATTTCAATACAATGGGTTTTCGTCAGCCAGGGCAAGCCCCAACCCCCCACTGTGGTGTCCAACCACAGCAGTTCCTGCCAGTAAACAGCTTAAACTCTCGGTCTTGGACGGGAACCGATCTTTCGACCTCGTGAATGCGAAGCCAGCGCGTTACCACTGTACTAGCCAGGGAAGAAGATGCATCACCCACTTGTTCTTGTGCTCATTCGCTGATGTTAAGCTGTTCAGCCCTGAGTTGGATATGGGGTCTGAAGTTATCCAGATGCAAATCAACCATAGTAGTAAAGGTAAGCAATACTGCATAGTGTAGTTTTACTATTTTCATGTCTTAGATTATTTTTCTATGTTTTAGAGTATTTATTTTTAGCATTAGTGGGGGGACACAGGTTCGAATTATAGGTGTGTTCCGACTTAAGTCGAAATCTGGGTTAAGTCAGCTGTCAGGAACGGAACCCTGACATTAAATGGGGGCCCCCTATACTGCATATACTGTTGTAGTGATTTCTTTATTGTGTTTGAATGTTGTATGGGCAAGTGACCTGAGGGAATTAAGTCTTGGTGTCAGTTTGTTTTTTATATTTATGACACGTTTAAATGACACTGATGTATCATAATATTACAACAAGGATTTTAGGTGTGTGTGTGTGTGTGTGTGCGCGCGTGATTACCTAATTGTGTTTACGGGAAAGAGCCCAAAGCTCGTATCTTCCCGTCTCCTGATCGGTTCCATTTTATACTTAGTGATACTTAATCATACCTGTCCTTAAAACTATGGATTGAGATAGCATTAACTACCTCCTCGCTTAGCCAATTCCAATTATCAACTACTCTTACACTGAAAAAGTATTTCCTTACATCCTGCAAAGAAGTTTTCTTACGAAGCTTCAGTTTATGGCCTCTAGTTCTAGAGCCAGCCATATCAAAATATCGATCCCTATCCACTCTATCATAACCATATAGGAATTTAAAGACTGTCACCATATCCCCCCCTCACTCTTCTAGCTTCGAGTGATGGTAAGTCTAATTCCCTCAGCCTCTCATCATAACTGAGATTGCGTATTTCTGGCACCAGTTTCGTGGCATGTCTTTGAACTTTTTCAAGCTTAGCTATGTGCTTTTTCAAGTGCGGATTCCAAAAGGGGGCTGCATATTCGAGTTTTGGCCTCACATAGGTTACATAAATATTTCTGAACATTTCCTTGTCCATGTGCCTGAAGGCTACCCTTACATTTGATAAGAATGCATATGCTGCCCTTACTATGCCATTTATATGTATTTCTGGAGACAAATCTGCCAGTATGTTTACTCCTAGATCTCTCTCATTTTCTGTCTCTTGAAGTTGTACTCCAGCCACCGAGTAGTCAAGCTTGGGCCTTCTTGCACTTGTACCCATTCTCATTACCTTACATTTTGAAGTATTGAATTTCATTAGCCACTTTTCTGACCACTCATGCAGATTATTTAGATCCTCCTGAAGTTCTCTACCATTGTTCTCGTTTTTTACTTTCTTCACAATCTTTGCATCATCTGCAAACATGTTCATGCGCATTTGTCTAGCATTTTGCAAATTATTGTTGTTGCAAATACAAATCTTAATTATATTTCAATATACAATTGCTAGCACTACCAATAATCCAAAAGTAACTCTTCAAACTGAGTTTATATTTCTGTAAGCAAGGAATAATACTTTTCATGGAAAATCAACTTCTTGAGCTAAAAGAGAACTTACACAACCTTGCATCAGTGCATGTCCATGGTATTCACATCCATTTTGCTGGTAGGAAAAGTTAAAAAAATTAAGAAAGGGTGGTCAATATTCCCAAAATGAAGGCTAAATGAGTCAGGGTCTAACATCATCAAGCTCACACAAAATGGCATATTATAATTCTTGACTAGAGTAATTACCTTATTGCTTACCTGATCTTCAGTTAATAAAACGTATATTTCATGAACTATGCAATGGACATTAATTAATAATTTCTAGAATTATTGATAAGTCTTTAGGTATTATAAAATTTTCCATGCTCATATTATGTAAATGCAAGATGGCAATGTGGTAAGCATCATTCCTACAAAGGCAAGAAAAACAGCACATACACAGAGAATAGGTGGGTATTTCCTTCTTATGGTATGACTTACCTTAATAACAGGTAGATACCTTTTAGTTTAACCAGCAAGTTTTGAATTATTCTAGGATAGAAAAACTATACATGACATATATTTAACCCATATTAAACTTTCGAGTGCCAGCAGCAAGCATTCCATTGTGTTCACTGATTGCAAGTGAAAAGAAAGTGGGCTGAATGCATTCCTAGGGGTCATAAAGCAGAATAGGAAGATGAAAAGCTCAGTGTCTGATCACTCCATGAGTTAGGCTTTAACCCTTAATTGCTGTGGAGCCTGTAAAACTCTAAGTTCCTGCCATACTTAAAGAGCGACTTGATCCAGAGTGCAGCTGAGCAATCCCCAAATAGCTATTCATGAAAGGATGCAAGCTGATATTCAGGTTTTTTTTTTTATAAATACACAGCTGATAAGTGGTCCATACCTGGATTTGTTTGGTTCAGATGTGACTCCAATAATATAGGATTGAGTAGAAATTCAAACCAAGCCAAAGTTTCTGAAGCCATTATCTGTAACAAAAAACAAAGTAGTACTTAATTTTTTAGTATTGCACACTAGGAGACTGAAAAAAATAATGCCAACCACAACCTCTCGATAATACTGCTTACATGACAGTACAACAACCCTCGTTCATCTTTGCTTTGCAGTATGCAGCTTCAGCGTATGCTGGACCTACAACATAACATACAATTAAAGCTTCAATCTGTTATATTAGCAAGAACAAAATGAAGTCATTAGTTACAGGAAAATTCATATTGCATGAGCAAAGTTTATCCTCCAACAAATTTTATATTGTTTACATTTCACACACAATGTTGAAAATCTAGACAGTACAGTCTTCCCCCACATCTGAGGTTACACTTATTAGGACCATAGTCACGCAGTTCAAATATCATCAAATCTTTTTAGAATCTCCCATAAGGGGCCGCCACAGCAGATCAATAGTCTCCATATTGCCTTATCACCTGCCTCTTCTTCCGTCACACCACACACCCTCATGTTCTCCCTGATCACATCCATAAACCTCTTCTTTGGCCTAACTTTCCCCCTCCTGTTTGGCAGCTCCAATCCTCTTTTAACATACTCCTCATAACATACCCAAACCATCTTGGTCTCACGTCTCTCACCATGTTCCAAAACCGTCCTACCTGCACTACCCCTCTAATATACTTATTCTTTATCTTGTAACTCCTTGTCTTGCCTAGAGAAAACTTCAGCATCTTTACTGCTGCCACCTCCAGCTCTGCCTCTTGTTTTTTTGTGGGTGAGACAGTCTTCAAACCGTAAAACACAGCAGGTCTTACTGCTGTCTCGTAAACTTTTCCCTTCCCTCATTCAAGTACACTTTTATCACATATCACTCCTGTTACTGTTCTCCACCCACTCCACCCTGCAAGCACTCTCCTCTCTACCACACTCTCCACGCTTTTAGAAAGATGACCCCTAATATTTAAACTCATCCACTTTCAACACCACTACGCATTGGAGCCTAACTACTCCACTGTCCTCCCTCTCCTTCATACTCAAGTACTCTGTTTTGCTACTGCTGGCTTTCATTCCCCTTTTCTCCAGGCTTGATTCAACTTGTTCCCTACTCTTGCTTCAGATCACATTGTCATCAGCAAACATCATAGTCCAAGGTGACTCAGGTTTGATCTTGTAAGTCAATCAGTCCATTACCATTGTAAATAAAAAAGGGCTCTGACTCAATCCTTGTTGAAATCATACCCCCACTTTGAACCAATCCATCAATCCTCCTGAACACCTCACCACTGTCATAATGTCCTCATACATATCATGCAGCAAATTCACACACTTTTCTGCACATCCCGATTTCCTCAAACAATACCACAATATCTCTCTTGGCACCCTATCATATACCTTCTCTAAATCCATAACTACAAAATGCAACTCCTTTTTGCCTTCTCGATACTGTACTTCTCGAAGCAAAAATTGCATTCTTAGTGTTCCTTCCAGGCAATATCCACATTGCAGCTCACAAATCTTTAAAACTCTTCTCAGTTGAGCTTCCACTACCATTTCCAATATTTTCGTACTGTGGCTAATCAACATTTTGCTCCTATAATTGCAGAATCTCTGTACATCTCCCTTGTTCTTAAAAACTGGTACCTGAATATTTCTCCACTCCTCAGGCATCCATCCTCTCACCTCCCAAGATTTTGTTAAACAACCTGGCTAAAAATTCCACTGACATCTCTCCTAAACACTTCCAAGGCTCCACTGGAATATCATCTTCACCAACCTCTTTTCCTCTCTTTATACTCTTCATAGCTATCCTAACTTCCTTCTAATTGATCTACTGAACTTCCTGATCCTCTTTCTCCACATTATCCATCCTTTTCTCTCCCATGTTCTTTATTCATCAGCAGCTCCTATCATCTCAACACACTCTCCTCACTTTCCAGCACATTTCAATCTGCATCCTTTATCAACCTAACCTGAGGCATAACGTTCCCAGCTCAGCCCCTTTGTCAGGCCAGTTGGTACAAGCCCTTTTCTCCCTCCACTAAGAATAAATTCCCATACAGCTAAAACCTTTAACTTATCCTTTGCTACCTCTCTCTTTGTCTTGCTCCACATCTACTTATACTCGAGCCTATTTTCTTCATCACACATTTAATACTTTCAAATATTTTACCCCCTACTTTCAAGATTCGAACGTGAGACCTGTAGTACAGTAGTTCACAGTTTAGTGTGCAGAGATAAAGAGGTAATAAAACAGATATAGATCTACTGAAGCCTTAGGATTACAGAGGGTATCACTGCACCTTTCTATTCTGGATATTTAACTCTCTGTAATACACACATTTAACGTTCTTCCTCAATATGTACTGAAGTTAGCTGATAGTATATTATGATGCAATCACACATTTCTATTATGCTATATATTTTACCCATTACTTTATAGATTCAAATCTGGGACATGTAGAACAGGAGTTCACATAGTAGTGTGCTGAGCCATGGATGTTATAAAGCTAAGACATGGAACTTCTACTGAACTCTCAAGATTACAGAAGGAACCACAGTGCCTTTCTGCTCTGAATATTTAATTCAGTGTGACCAGCATGCACATTTAATTCTCCTCCTTCATATGGACCGAAGTTAACTGAAAGAATATCATAATGAAATCATGCATTTCAATAATTCTAAACATCTTACCTCCTACTATCAGCATTCAAACCTGGGATCTGTGGAACAAGAGTCGACAGCTTATTATGCTGAGCCACATAGGTCATAAAACAGAGAGACCTGGATCTCCTACTGAGGCCCCAGGTATACAAAGGGAATCACTGCACCTTTCTACTACTGCATAAATATCTAACTCTCAGTGACCAGTGCACAAATTTAATTCTCCTCCTCAATATGGACCAAGTTTAACTGATAGCATATTGTAATGTAGTCACACATTTCAGTAATTTCATATATTTTGCCTCCTACTTTCGGAATTCTAATGGAAACTGCAGAAAAAAGAGTCCACAGCTTAGGGCACTGAGCAACTGAGGCCTTAATGCAACAGACCTGCAACTTCATCTGAAGCCTCAGGATTACTGAGGGCACCACTGTGCTTTTTTTCTATGAATTTTTATCTCTCTGAAATCCATCAGTTAACAAGACACACATTTATTTCTCCTCCTCAATATGACCTGAAGTTGTTTGCTAGAATATTATGATGCAATAATGCTTTTCAATAATTCCAAATATTCCACCACTTACTTTCAGGATTCGAAACTGGGACCTCTGTGACTTAGCTGATTATGCTGTGGACTCCTGTTCTACAGGTCTTAGGTTCAAATTCTGAAAGTAGAAGGCATAAAATAATAGAAAAACTAACTTCCCAATACATTCCGAAGTCAACTGTTATTGTTTACTCTGTTGTGGTGCATCTCAAATGACCCTCACAATAACCATGACTCTACCACTTTAAGACATCATAATTAACACAAATTAAAATTATAAGCACAAATAACCACAAACAGTTCCAACCAAGTACCAGTCTGAAAAAATAAGTGAATAGACAGAACTTCGAAAATTTCCAAAATCTTTACAATGGTATTTAGTTTTTTACATGCAATGGAGCTGGCAAGTTAATCTAGAACTGTTGTCCGTGAAATGTTGTGCATGATATATGAATAAAACATATATTAATATTCTAATGACATTTATTACGCAGAATAATATTGTTTATGAAAAGAAAATGATAAATGCCCACCAGCTAACTTTTTAAATAAGTGATCTGGATCTTCAGTAAAGTGCTTTACACCATACATGTATGGGCATTAACTAATCTAATAGCCTAGCTAAATCTTGGCTAACTATACTGAAATGCGTTCTTATAGATATTTTACAAAATGCACTCTACCTAGGAAAGATTGATATGGTAGATTAAATTTACCCATACAATTCCACCCATCACATATTTCATTGAATTGGAAAAAAACATATATCTAAGTGGTTGCTTTATAGTTTCCTTGACTGAATAATTATTGGTAGTTGTGAATTTTATAGTACTGTATATAACTATGATTCTTGTAAAAGTAAAGATAATGCCCTGAATCTGATCAGGTCACAATTTTTTTTCTAACAATTTTGATGGCAAACAATTGATTTTGATAGTCATTTTTTTCTAACAATTTTGATGGCAAACAATTGATTTTGATAGTCACTTCTATTATCTAACAAAAATGATGGATTCCAATGGATACTGGTTTTTTGAGCAATACAGATGCATTTTAATCTTGACTTATTAATAACCTAAGGCACATTGTACAGGATTCCCAAAATACCAGATTGTAGGGTTTTGCTTCACCATTAGAGTCCAAGAATACATGCTTGTCAACCCACAACCTATTGAAATTGTAATATTACTCTTAGTGTTGCCCATTTGAACTCCAGCCAAGGCCCGCCTACAAAATCTCGTATGTGTGCTTTTAGGTAAACCATTCAGTATTAAAATTTTGGAACTCCATGAAGTGTGTGTAACTTACCTTTATTAAATTATTTTGTGCATCCCAGTTAAAAAATGAGCAAATAAATTAAAATATTGTTGCCTACCTTACATGGCTTTTCAAATTTTGTACACTTATACCTCGAATTTACTGACTCCTATTTAATGGATATCGGAATCAATGGACTAAATCCACAGCAAGCAGTTGAATAATTTTTTTTTTAGTTTAAAAGTCCTGCACACCCCTGACTGAATTGTGGCAATACTGGACATGAGCTACTGCTTTGAGGGCTGGCTGCAAGTTGGCACAAGCCTCCAGTTTGTGCTCTTCATAAGTGTTGCTGTGTTATACTGATTAGTTATAGTGATTATCTTCTATAACTATGCCGTTTGGAGGAAAAGACTAAAAGCAGAAATGAGTAAATTTAAGTGTAGCACAAAAGCTTGAGTTGATAAAAAAGTTAGATAGTGGTTCATCTGTGAAGAGCATGTGTGAGTAATACGGTGTGAAAAACAAACTGGAGCTGCAAAGCTCCAATGACTCAGAATAAAATTATGAGCTTCCCCCATACGATCTAAGCATATCAAGAATACCTCATCATCATCCATAGTACAGGTAAGACTGATATAAAAATGAAAATGTCTAATTTATTATATTAACAGTGTACAGGTATTTAACATTTTCACATTAGATGTGGTGCTTGAGGAAAAATATTATTCCTCTTCCTTTAGCTATGGAAATGTTGATACTAGCCACTGCAAACTCCATTCCAGAAACAATCAGCAAGATAAGACTGATGTTTCCCTCTTGAGTTCATTAAATTGAGGTATGAGTGCAATATTTTTCCACTTGTTGGGGATATGACAGTAAACTTTAGCCCATTTACTAAATAACTTTCAAAAATTAGCAAAGCATAATAGAGGTTAATTTGGGCTTAGCTATTCTATTCTATCTACCTTGGCTGTTTCCCCCTTTAATTGGGGGGTAGCCGACATCAAAAAAAGAAAACAATAAGGGGATTACATTGCTCCATGGGCAATGACGAGGGAGCTAGCGACCGTTCAGATGGCACTGCTGGAGCGCCACAGCCCATTCTCCCGGCTCTTCCACAACCTGTGTCGCTTCATAATGCCAACTCCCCTACTGCCCCTACCACAGGGCTACCTCTGTAAGATGCAGCCCTGTGGTAACAGCAGATGCCCATCAGAGCTGTGTCACAATTATTGGGCTTAGCATAATGAATATGTGTCATTAATAAAAATTAGCTTATAGTATTCAAATTTGTAATGCTTACTTTAATTACTCCAACATGTGACATAATAATACAAAACACAGTTAAGATTTGCTTGAAGCAGCCCTCCATGACTTGCATTTAAAGTTCTTCAGTCATTCTTTGGCATATTTGTCTAAAACTCATGTCACCCACTCCTGGAATACTGTTACTTTGGAAAAAATCACGTGCATAAATTTATGGTTAATTATTAAAAATAAACAAAACCAGTAAGGAAATCGACACCAAGGAGCTGCAAAATCACCCAAATTTTACCCTCTTAAGGTGAGTTACCAATTAAATAATCTAAAACCTAAGCTGGGTCAGGTAGATTAGTTAGCTTTCTTAGCACGGTAAATTTGGGTATTTATACAGCAGCGTGGCTCAGCTAAGAACAGGTGGTGCATCTTGTCTCCAAAGTAAACAAGGGCCTCATACTGGTTTTGCTTATTTATAAAAATTAACCATAAATGTATCAGTGATTTTACCAAACTAACTGTTTTTCAGGAGTGGATGATGTGAGTTTTAGACATTCATGTCAAGAAATGACTATTTGAAGATGTATGAATACGAGTTATGGAGGGGTGCATGAAGTGAATGTTAACCCAAAACACTGGGAAATATATGAAACAATGATAGAACAATAATTTTAATTATCAACTCGTTATTTATGTGGTAAACTAACCTAACCATATTATTAAAGAAATTTTTATACTAATTGGAGGTGTGAATGTAAACATATAACCCTAATTTACCTTAGGTAAAATCTACCTGATACTATAAAAAAAGTGGGAAAAGATGTAGACGAAGAAGGGGAAGAAGACTATAAGACAATAATTTAGCTCAATTATACGCTTAAAGAAATGAAAGATATTTACAGGTCTTATCAAAATTTCTCTCCCGTAGTCATTCGGCCAGTGTTAGAGTGCATGCATTATATATTTTTATCATCTTTACGAAAATTCCTTTATCTATCCACAGAAATATTATTAAATAAACTTACTTCAAATTATTCTGGACACACTCACACACTATATTAATCAGTTCGCCAAAGCGTCGTCCACTTGCCGCTGGTTGAGTTGGTTATGTTTCTTCTTCTTCTTCTAATTCTATTGGTATGTTATTTATAGTAAGTGGAGAGCAGCCTTTGTATCGACTCCTCTTGAATATTGATGTTCACTCGTACAAGTGTATGGTAATGTTTTCTTTCTTTGTTTTTTTTTCCAATCTTGTTTCCCTAAATCCAAATTCTGGATCAATATGTTCCTCTTCTGCTTTTATGCATCAGTTTGCTACGTAAAATAAGGATGTGGGATGTCAGTGCTGCTAAATTGTGCATTTATTTCTGATGTTAGTGTACTGATCCGACTGAATAATGAAATAAAATAAAAAGGCTCCAGTATATCGGTTCCCACCCCACCCCCCCAAAAAAATTTTGGTGCCTAATAATCTGTGTTTTCCTTTCCATTTAGGTCCAAGGTTGTCAGTTATTGCTTGTCTCAGTCATCGCACTTTCATTGAATACATAAACTCAATTCATTGAGATTAATTTTTTCTTTTCTGAAGATTCTGAAGGCTTCGTATCATAAATGTCTAGTTTCTACATATCAGTGTTTACCTGATTTATTATATATTTGAAATGTTGGCATGTTTTTAATATAATATATTTTACTTTATTTTATTTCATTTTTTTTGTTATCCAAAATTATTATGCTCATCAACAAAGGTCAAATGAACACATCATTATATGTAAGAATAAGAAACACATTCCATATATAATAAAGTGTTTGTTTGGTCATTGCTGATGTCTATATAGCATGAAATTTGAATTAAAGATGAAAATAAGGCTAGACTGAAGTTGGGAAGAAAGATTAAAACGAACATAAGTATTCAGTAGAACGCGTCCATTCCCTAGCTTAGAAGGTAGCTGAGAGATATGTGTCACCTCTTATACCCACGGTGGCGTAACTGGTAGCGCCTTGGCACATTGATTATGTGTGCTAGCTTCGAATCCCATCCAGGGGTTAACATATGTTCCATGTTTTCATACATAATAATGAACTTAATTCATCATAATTGATGAGTATAATATCGTTTTTTAATTAAATGTGAGCACAAGCCACGAGCGAAGTTAGGCAGAAGCAGCAAAATGAACATAGGCATTCAGTAGAATGCCTTCATTTACTAGCTAGACAACTGGCTGTAAGATTATTTCTTCTTTTATACCTTCGGTGGTGTTATTGGTAGTGACGATACAATGATTATGTGTGAAAGGTTTGAATCACGGCCATGTGCAAATTGTGAGTTATTTTTTACATATAATTGAGAGTTTACTTGACCATGCATATATATATATATATATATATATATATATATATATATATATATATATATATATATATATATATATATATATATATATATATAGTTACCCTGTGGTGGCGGGCACAGCATCAAAGAATAGCCCCAACGTATTCCCTGCGTTTCGTAAGAGGCGACTAAAAGTGGACGGGGCGAGGGGACTAGGAATCCCCCCTTTGTATTTACCTCCTGCGAGACGTCAAAAAAGAAGGGGAGTACAGGGGAGAATAACTTCTTCCCAAACCCTAGTTTTGTGGTGTTTAAATGTACGTGGTTGTAGTACGATAGAAAGCAAAAGATGTGAGATTGGATATATGCTTGGTGGGAGGAGGATGGATGTATTGGCATTGTGAGACAAAGATGAAAGGAAAAGGAGAAGTGGCATTTGGTGATGTGAAAGGTAGGGTGTCTGGGGTTGAAAGGGGGAGAGCAAGAGAAGGTGTGGCATTATTGATAAGTGAATGGATGGTAAATAAGGTGGTGGAAAGGAAAGAAGTGTCATCTAGGCTGACGTGGGTGAGGGCTAGGATAGGTAGGGAATGTTGGGCTTTTGTTAGTGCATATGGGCCAGGATGTGAGAGAAGTGAGGAAGAGCGGGATGAACTCTGGAATGACTTAACTAGGTGTGTGGATGGTCTGAGTAGTTGGAACTATGTAGTTGTGTTGGGTGACTTGAATGCCAGAGTGGGTGATGGAGTGGTAGAAGGTGTTGTAGGAAAGTATGGGGTACCAGGTGGAATTGAGAGTGGCGAGAGACTGTTAGATATGTGTGTGGAGCAAGAGTTGGTGATAGGTAATAGTTTTTTCAAGAAAAAGTTAATAAATAAGTATACATGGATAAGAGTGGCAAATGGAAGAGTGAAAGGAAGAGCACTGATGGATTATGTGTTGGCAGCAAAGAGCATGATTGGTAGAGTGAAAGATGTGCATGCATTTAGGGGTGTGGCTGCTGGGATGTCTGATCATTTTTTGGTTGAAGCAAAAGTGGTAGTAGCAAAAGAGTGGGAAAATAGAGTGAGGGGATGTAGAAGAGAAATAGTGAAGGTGAAAGAGTTGAAAAAGCCAGAGAAGAGACAGGAATATCAGAACAGGTTGAAAGTGGCATATAACAAGGTGAAAGAAAGAGAAGTTGGAGAGTTAGAGGAGGAATGGGGGTTGATGAAAAAATGTTTTATGGGACACGCAAGTGATGTGTGTGAAAAGAGGTTGTTGGAGGTGGCATGAGGAGGGGTAGCGAGTGGTGGAATGAAGGGGTGAAAATGAAGGTGGAAGAGAAAAAGAGGGCTTTTGAGGAATGGCTGCAGTGTAAAAGTAGGGAGAAGTATGAAAGATATAGGGAGAAAAATGTGGAAACCAAGGGGAAGGTAGAGGAAGAGCAGAGGTTGGCAAATGTTAGGTGGGGACAGGATTTTAGTAGATCATATGAGGAGAATAAAAAGAAGTTTTGGAAAGAAGTGAAGAGAGTAAGGAAGGGTGGATCGAGAATGGAAGAGACAGTGAAAGATGTGAATGGACAGGTGTTAAGAGGGAACGATGCAAGGAAAAGATGGGCAGAATATTTTGAGTGCTTGATGAATGTTGAAGAAGATAGAGAGGCAGCTATAGTGGCAGTGGTGGGTGTTCAAGTGCCAGTGATGGGAGATGAAAATAAGAGAGAGATTACAAGAGAGAAGGTGAAAAGGGCATTGTATGAAGCGAAATCAGGTAAAGCACCTGGAATGGATGGTGTGAAAGCAGAGATGTTGAAAGAAGGGGGTGTGACTGCATTGGAATGGTTAGTGAGAGTGTTTAATATATGCTTTATGTTGTCAGTGGTGCCAGTGGAATGGATGATTGCTTGTATAGTGCCCCTATACAAAGGAAAGGGAGATGTGTATGAATGCAGTAATTTTAATGGTATAAGTATATTGAGCGTGGTAGGAAAAGTGTATGGTAGGATACTGATTAATAGGATTAGGGATAAGACAGAAAATGTGATCGCGGAAGTGCAGAGTGGTTTTAGGAGAGGTAGAGGTAGTGTAGATCAGATTTTTATAGTTAGGTAGTTATATGAGAAATATTTAGCAAAGGGTAAGGATGTGTATTTTGCATTCTTGGAACTGGAGAAAGCGTATGATAGAGTTGATAGAGAGGCAATGTGGAATGTTTTGAGATTATATGGAATTAATGGTAAATTGTTGCATGCAGTGAAGAGTTTGTATGAGAGCAGTAGAGCTTGTGTTAGGGTAGGGAATAAAGTGAGAGAGTGGTTTCCAGTGAGTGTGGGACTGAGACAGGGATGGTGATGTCACCATGGCTGTTCAATTTGTATATTGATGGAGTCGTAAGAGAGGTGAATGAGTGAGTGCGTGGTCGAGGTTTGAGAATGGTAGTTGTGGATGATAACGAGAGGGAGGTGAATCAGTTGCTGTTTGCAGATAATACTGTGGTGGTGGCAGATTCAGAGGAGAAGCTGTATCAGTTAGTGTCAGAATTTGGAATGGTGTGTGAGAGAAGGAAGTTGCGAGTGAATGTGGGAAAGAGTAAGGTTATAAGGTGTAGAAGAAATGAGGATGGTGCTGGATTGAATGTTATGTTGAATGGAGAGACACTTGAGGAAGTTGATCGGTTTAACTATTTAGGCTCGGTTATAGCTGCAAATGGTGGAGTGGAAGCAGATGTGTGTCACAGAGTGAATGAAGGATGTAAAGTGTTGGGTGCATTGAAAGAAGTGATGAAGAATAGAGTGTTGGAAATGAATGTTAAGAAAGTGTTGTATGAGATAGTGGTTGTGCCGATGACTCTACCCTTCACTTTTCCTCTGCCTTTTCTTCACAACCTTCATCTGTTACTCGTAATCAATCTCGTATCACTCTTTCTTCTACTCTTAACTCCGATTTGCAGAGAGTATCTGAATGGGGCACTCAAAATTTAGTTAAATTCAATGCCTCCAAGACACAGTTTCTGGCTATCTCTTTATCTTCTTCTCCTCCAGATAACCCTATTGTCTTCGAAACTAATGAAATTTACCCTCTTAACTCTATCAATATATTAGGAATCCACATAGCCTCTAACTTGTCTTGGAGGAATCACATAATCCAAATTTCTAAATCTTCATCCAAAAAATTGGGGGTTTTGTTTCGTTTTCGTTATTACTTTTCCTCATTGCAGTTACTTAAAATTTACAAAGGTTTTATCCGCCCCTGCTTAGAATACTGCTCACACATCTGGGGTGCTTCTTCCTTTACTTATCTTCTTGATAGGGTTCAATCTAAGGCAGTCAGACTTATTAATGATCCTTCTCTTACTTCTAACTTGGATTCTCTCTCTCTTCGCCGTAAGGTATCTTCCCTTTCGCTTTTCTATCGCTACTACTTCCATCGCTGCTCTGATGAGTTGGCGAGTTGCATCCCTCCTCCACTGCCGAGGCCGCGTAACACTCGCCAAGCGGCCTCATCTCACAGGTACTGTGTCGAGATTTGTAGCTCGCGGATTGGTCGGTGCAGCGACTGCTTCTTCCCATCTACCTCCAGACTCTGGAACTCTCTTCCTCCTTCTGTCTTTCCTAGTTCTTATGACCTTTCATCCTTCAAAAAGCAGATCTATCGTCATCTCAGAGCCTAGTCCTCCATATCTCTGGGTCCTCTTTACTTTGACTGTTTTTTCTGTCTGTCGTTTTCCTTTGTGTGACATTACCTCATCTCTGCCTTGCCCTTAACTTTTTCTTTTCCTTCGTCTTGGTATTTTCTCGTGCCCGGGCCTTTGTCGATGAGGGCAGTTTCTGCCTGTCCCGGTGTCACACTCTTAAAAAAAAAAAAAAAAAAAAAAAGTGAGAGACAGAAACTAAATGTGTTTGAGATGAAATGCCTGAGGAGTATGATTGGTGTATCTCGGTTGGATAGGGTAAGGAATGAAGTGGTGAGAGCAAGAACGGGTGTGAGGAGAGATATTACAGCCAGAAGAGATATGAACGTTCTGAGATGGTTTGGTCATGTGGAAAGGATGGATGATGAAAGACTACTGAAAAAGATGATGAATGCGAGTGTTGATGGGAGAAATGCTAGAGGGAGGCCTAGGTTTGGGTGGATGAATGGAGTAAGGAGAGCCCTGAATGATAGGAGGATGGATGTGAGGGGAGTAAGCGAACATGCTAGGAATAGGAATGAGTGGCAAGCGATTGTGACGCAGCTCTGATGGGCATCTGCTGTTACCACAGAGCTGCATTTTACAGAGGTAGCCCTGTGGTAGGGGCAGTAGGGGAGTTGGCAGTTGTGAAGCGGCACAGGTTGTGGAAGAGCTGGGAGGATGGGCTGAGGCACTCCAGCAGTGCCATTTGAACGGTCGCTAGCTTCCTCGTCATTGCCCATAGAGCAAAATAATCCCCATATTGTTTTCTTTTTTTGATTTCGGCTACCCCCAATTAAAGGGGGAAATAGCCAAGGAAGATGATGATAATTACCTACTTGTAATTACTTAAATGTGCTTATGGGATAGAGCCCAACACTCGTAACTCTCTGTCTCCTGGTTGGTTCCGTTTTTATGCTCAATGATACTTATCATATTTGTCCTTAAAACTATGAATGGAGATAGTATTAACTGTATATATGCATATATATATATATATATATATATATATATATATATATATATATATATATATATATATATATATATATATATATATATATATATATATATATATATATATATATATATATATGTTTGTGTGTGTTTGTAATCACCTAATTGTAATTACCTAATTGTTCTTACGGGAAAGACCATTATGCTTGTAACTCCTCATCTCCTGGTCCATTCCAGTTTTGTACTCAATGATACTTATCATATTTGTCCTTAAAACTATGAATAAAGTTAGCATAAGGTACCTCCTCGCTTAGGGAATTCCAAACATAATCTGTTCTTACACTAAAGAAGTACTTCCTTCCTGTCAAGAAGGTTTCTTATGATGCTTCAAACTATGACCTCTAGTTCTAGATTCGCCAATTTCAAAACATCGATCCCTATCATCTCTACCAAAACTATGAAGAATTTAAAAACCGTCACCATATCCCCCTCATTCTTCTAACTTAGAGTGATGGTAAATCTAATTCCTTCAGTCTTTCCTCACAACTGAAATTGTGTATTTCTGGTACCAGCTTCGTAGCATGTCTTTGAACTTTTTCCAGCTTATTTATTTGATTTTTTAAGTGCAGACTCTATAAGGGGGCAGGATATGCAAGCTGTGGCCTCACATAAGTTAAATAAACATTTGTGAACATTTCCTTGTCCATGTGTCTAAAGACTACCCTTACAGTTGCTAAGAAAGCATATGCTGCCCTTACTATGCCATTTATATGCAGTTTTGTAGCTAAATCTGCTATTATGTTTGCTCCTGGATCTCTCTCATTCTCTGTCTCTTGAAGATCTGCTCCTGCTATTGAATATCCAAGTTTGGGCCATCTCACATTTGCACCCATTCTCATTAACTTACATTTTGAAGCTCTGATTTTCATTAGCCATTTTTGTAGCCACTAATGTAGACAAGTTAGGCCTTCATGAATATCTCTACTAGTGTTCTGATCTTTTACTTTTCTTCACTATCTTTGCATCATCTGCAAACATATTCAGAAGCGAATTTACAGACTCTGGTAAGTCATTTACATATACAAGGAACAAACGTGGCCATAAAACTGAACCCTTTGGAACACCACTCCTAACCTTTCTCTAGTAAGACACTGAGTGTCATAGGCTACCCTCTGTTCTCTTGCTTCTAAGTAAGTTTTTATCCATCCCAAGATAGTTTCACCTATTTTTGCCTTACTTACAGCTTCTTATTAAGTCTCCCTGTGGGATCATATCATATGCCTACTGAAAATCTTAGAAATGCAGCTAGCCCAGACCTCTCTTTCTTGTAAGATCGGCTTACTATGTCATTATATTCTAATAAGTTTGTTACCTTAGAGCTACCTTATCTGAAGCCATGTCGTCTCACTGACAAAAGTTGAAGGATTTCCAGAGATGAGAGATGTGTCTCCTCAGTAGTTTTGTAGTGCAATGGCAGAGAGCATTCCTTAAATGGCTCTTTAGTGCTGCATATGGACATTCCCTGAAACTTTAGTATTATTTCATATTGCATACTGTAGACTTTTTGCAGGCATTGTTTCAGAGAATCCGACATTGTTATTTTATGTGTGTCGGTGTAAAATACTTTATTAGAAGTGGCAAAAATATTGTTCTCTATTTCTAAATAGATATTTTATTTTTCTTGAACAAGTATGATGTGAATTGCAGATATATATCAGATGATTTATCGAGCATCTGTTGTAGAGGAATAGAATATGATTTTGGAGGACTCTTGCAAGCATATATTAGAGTGTATTATTAAAATTACCGTGTGTTACTGACGTCTACTTAAATCTGCTGACAACAGCCCCTCTATATAGTTTCTCAATAACTTTGCAAGCTATGCTGATCAAGGAGACAGACCTATAGTTTAGAGCTCTATCTCTCCGTCCCTTTTTAAGGATTAGTATTGTTGTTTGCTTGTTCCCAGCATCTTGAAATTGCCCCATATTCAAGAGACTTTTCAAATATGATGCATAGCACCACGAATATTGGCTTGGGGCATTTTTTTAGTACCTAAGGGGATATGTCATCAGAACCCATAGCTTTGCATAGCTCTGTAGTTGGAAAGATGATGGTTTCTAATTTAGTCCCATGATTTCCTATCTCTGCAATCTGAGAGGGTGGAGTGTTTTCTTTTGTAAAGACTGACTGAAAATCTTTGTTCAATTCTTTGCAGATCTCTTAATCTGTCTCATTAAATCTTCCATCTGCCCTCTTTAACATTAAAACCTGCTCTTTGACCTTCAATCTTCCTTTGACAAAGTTGTGGTAAAGTTTGAGATTTTCATGAGTCCTCATGGCAATTTCTCTCTCATAATCCTCTCTGCCTCTATTCTTTTATTTAGGTAATCATTTGTTGCTAGTTTATAAGTTTGCCAAGCATTTACGCCTTTTCTCCTATACCTGTTCTACGATTTGTCTCTCCACTCCTTAGCTCTCTTACATTCAGTATTAAACCATTTATCTCTGGAATGAATAACTCCGATTTTGGTGGATGGTATGCAACTAGACACTATCTTCCCATATTCCTCACAAGAGATTTCGTATATTTATTATACAGATTTGTTTTTAAATAAGATTCTCCAGACAATAACTGCAAAAAAAAAAATAATAATCTTGTTGTAATCTCCTTTTGGATATTTCCTCCTCATGCCTTTCTCAGTGCACCTACTCTCAGGTAGAATATCTTTGATGATATGCTCCATCAACAACACATTGTCACTTTTTCTAGTTGGTGGATCACACTCAATTTTGCCATTATCCAACGCATTATCTGTGAATACTAGAGTGGACAGTGATGGCTTATATCCACCCCTGGTCCTCGTTGGTTCTAGTACATATTGGTCTACAAAATTTCCTTGTACACATTCTAGAAATCTTGTTCTAAAAGAATCCATCTCTCAGTGTGGATTAAGATTAGTCCAGTCTATCTCTCAGTAATCTCCCATAATAAAATTCCTACACTATCTCTCTTGCGCAGTGTTAAAAACAGAATTTATAATTTCAAAAGTATTTGTGTGACTTACTTCAACAACCTATAGCCTTTGTTGATTCCTTGGTGGATTATGCTCTCTCAACCAATATATATATATGAGCAATGAGAAATTCCTTGAACTCACTTTGTATAAAAAAGTATATTTCTTTAACCTGAAACCTTTCACTTATAAGCAATGCTATCTCTCCACCAGTGCTCTCAGATCCTTCATCCCTTAATATTCTGAAGCCTTTTGGAAAAACCGTGACACTGTTTATACCCTCACTTAACTGAGTCTCTATTACCACTACTATATGTCATATTACTGTAAATAATATCCTTCATTTCTCCTACCTTATCAGACCACTCTCTGATCTCAGTCACTTCCATATTTGCTCCCCCACCACCAATCCCTCCTACTTGCGCCGCCTTTGGCACTTTGAGCGTACCCAACATGAAAATTTGCGTAACTTCCTCTTTGACTTCCCATGGGATGACTACTGCTTTCGGTACTGCAGCCCTGATCAGGTAGCTCTAAAAGTTGCCGAGATCATGACCTCGGGAATGGAGGCATACATCCCCTCTTCTACAAAAACTTTCTCTCCCCCTAAACCTTGGTTTGACCATGCCTGCTTCTTGGCTATCCAGGCCAGGAATCGGGCACACCGATCTTATCAAGCCTTTCCTTCCGATTTAACTTGCTCTGCTTTTATTAATGCTAGGAATGGCTGTGCTGCTCAGGTTCGAAGGTCTAAGGCTTCCTTTATAAGAAGGAAAGTTGATGACCTTTACTCCTCTCCCACTGACAAATGCTTTTGGTCCATAGCCAAAAACCTCTCCAAAAACTTCAGTAACTCAAGCTTTTCCCCTCTCATTCGTTCTGATGGTTCTATAGTTTGCTCTCCCACTGACAAAGCCACTCTCTTTGGCTCTCTCTATTCTACCAACTATTCTATAAACGATTCCAGTGCACATGTTCCTCAATCTTTACCCCTCTCTAACCCTATGCCCTCCCTAATCCTTTCTTCATGCAAAGTTCATAAGGTTCTTCGCTCGCTAAAGATGAACAAGGCATCTGGTCCCAATGGTATCCTTGCAAGGTTCCTTAAGGAGTTTGCAGATGAACTGGCTCCCATGCTTTGCTGTCTTTTTTGTCTTATTCTGTCAACCAGTATCTATCCTTCATACTGGAAGCATGCTCTAGTTCATGGTGACCTCTCTATTCCCTCAAACTACCGACCTATTGCCCTAACATCCTCTATTGCTAATGTTTTTGAAACTTTGCTCAATGCTCACTTCTTGAAATGCCTTGAATCTAACTCACTTATCTCCAATCACCAGTACGGCTTCCGCAAAGCAAGATCCACTGGTGACCTCCTGTCCTATCTTACTCATCTATGGTCATCTTCTGTGAGGAACTATGGGGAATCCTTTGTCATCACTCTTGATATCGCTAAGGCTGTTGACAGAGTCTGGCACAAGGCTCTGTTGGCCAAGCTCCCTGCCTATGGCTTTACCCCTTCTTTCTGTTCTATGATTTCCAGTGTTCTTTCTGTCTGTTTTATATCTGTAGTTGTTGATGGTGAGACATCTAGCCCTTTCTCTGTTACCAGTGGTGTTCCACATGGCTTTGTTCTTTCACCTACTCTGTTCCTTCTCTTTATCAATGATCTTCTACAATCCCCATCTTCCTCTCATCTTCATGCCTTTGCTGATGATTCTACCCTTCACTTTTCCTTTGCCTTTTATTCAAAACCTTCATCTGCTACTCGTAATCAATCTCGTATCACTCTTTCTTCTACTCTCAACTCCGATTAGCAGAGGGTATCTGAGTGGGGCACTCAAAATGTAGTTAAATTCAATACCTCCATGACACAGTTTCTAGCTATCTCTTTATCTTCTTCTCCTCCTGATAACCCTATTTTCTTTGAAACTAACGAAATTTACCCTCTTGATTCTATCATCATATAAGGAATCCATATAGCCTCTAACTTGTCTTGGAGAAATCACATAATCCAAATTTCTAAATCTTCATCCAAATAATTGGGGGTTTTGTTTCATTTCCGTCATTGCTTTTTCTCTTTACAGCTACTTAAAATTTATAAAGGTCTAATCCGTCCCCGCTTAGAATACTGCTCACAGTACTGGGGTGCTTCTTCTTATACTTATCTCCTTGATAGGGTTGTATCTAAGGCAGTCAGACTCATTAATGACCGTTCTCTTACTTCTAATCTGGATTCTCTCTCTCTTCGCCGTAAGGTATCTTCCCTTTCGCTTTTCTATCACTAATACTTCCCTCGCTGCTCTGATGAGTTGGCGAGTTGCATCCCTCCCCCACTGCCGAGGCTGTGTAACACTCGCTAAGCGGCTTCATCTCTCAGGTACTGTGTGGAGATTTGTAGCTTGTGGATTGGTTGGTGCAGCAATTGCTTCTTCCCATCTATCTCCAGACTCTGCAACTCTCTTCCTCCATCTGTCTTTCATAATTCTTATGACCTATCATCCTTCAAAAGGCGGATCTGTCGTCATGTCAGAGCCTAGTCCTCCATATCTCTGGGTCGTCTGTACTTTGACTGTTTTTTCTGTCTGTCGTTTTCCTTTGTGTGATATTACCTCATCTCTTCCTTGTTCTTAACCTTTTTCTTTTCCTTCATCTTGGGATTTTCTTATGCCCGGGCTATTATTGCTTAGGACAGTTTTTGCCTGTCCCGGTGTCACAATCATAAAAAAAAAAAATCATATGCGTACAGCAACCTGAATGAAGCTGCATCCCCTGATTTCCTAGTATTAATTTAGTTATCACACCTTTTGCTGGAAGACCAATGAAACAATTATTTTTATTTTCTTCATATCTTCCCTCACTTAGCCTTTCAGCTTCTTGTAACAAGCTTTTTAACATTTTCATCTCTTCCTATGTTCCATATGATCTAATGAACACTGTTCTGAATTCTTGAAGGTCGTTTAGATTGTTTTGCCCTCATCAATAATTCTCTACATGTGTCCCCTCTCTCAAAAGTTACTTCCATTAGCCTTGCCTTTCTCTCCCTAGAATATTTACCAATTCGGTAAATGCTTACAATATTCTCTGGGCCACATACTACTCCAAGCTTCCTGATCATGACTAAAGCCCTAGCTTTATTATATTCAAATCTCTGCATCCATGTTGACTGGAATTCCCATATGTTTGAGAATATCACTGAGAAATTTTTATCAAGTTCCTGTTTGATAAGTGGATTAGCTCTCTCAGTCACATTATCTTTTATTTTTTCTATCACGGTTTCTCTGTAGTCAAAAGTATTTGCATTTTCTAGTGCCACCTCCCTCACTGCCTCTTTAACTACCACATTTTGCATTACTGCATTTGCAAATGACCTTGTAATGCTATCATGTTCCCTAATCAGCTCCTCAAAATCTCTTCTAAACACCTTAATGTTTTCCTTTATCTGTGCATTCCAAGCTGCAATCTCATTTCTCACAAAAGCGTGTAGAGTACAAACATTTATTTCATATAGGCTGTCGCTCAACTGCTTGTTGTTATCTTCTTGCTTAGATATTCTTTCCTCTAGTTCTTTTTTTACTCATATCAGATATGAAGGTTGAAAGCTCCCTGAGGTTTTGCTTATGATTCCTGTAAGCTACTCCCCCTCCCACTACCCTGAGGATCCTCTACCACCTCTCCCTAACTATTAGATGGCAGATGAGTTTGAGTCTCACAGAATGCAAAAAATCTGTATTTAACCGTGCACAGATTTGCTGTCCTCTATCTTCAGTTAATCTTTGCGATGAAATTTTCCTGGTAGCAGACATCCTAACTTAAAAATTGCTTTTGGTAATTATAAAAACTCACATGAAGAAAAGCTTGAACATGCAACCGAGGAAAAACACATCGAACCTAAACTAAGCTAAACTAAGCATTTCAAAAGAAAAATATTAGTCAAATTTTAACCAAGATATGAAATCACGGGATCAAGTTAATCACAAGTGAGTAATAAAAGGCTAACGTGATTTACACAAAATTTGTTAAAAAGAGAAAACAAATCAAGCACAATGAACTACTTGGCACCTCAACTTAACAAATATTAGCAGCTGTTTTTTTTATTTATTTTTTTATTCATATTATATCTTGATTACTAAACTAACCAATATGGGAAGGATATTTTCTTTAACAAGATTTAGAGCCACAGGATCAAGTTACTCACAAACAATAAAGCCCTTCCTAATTTATACAATAAATCATATAATTCAATGATTTCGAAGTTGGCAACTCATCCAATGTTTTTCTCCTTGGTCGTAGAGTTTTCTATTCGTCTTCAAATTTCAGCAAATAATTTTTTTTCTTTTTAATTTTGAGGACTCTCCCTCTCAGTAAATGAAAATTTTCTACCCACAAATGTATGCAGACTCTCTTTTATAGCAAGATAGGCTGCATTTCTTCTTACTTAAGCTGGTTCACTTAAAACCGCAAGGAAACTTCAAGAGATATTGATGAGGTGTATTCTAGTGTCCTAGGTTCAAGTCCCGGTTGGGGTAAAAATTATTAATGCTTTCACATATGGTAATGTGCTTATTTGATTATTGTTGGTCCCATATGAGATTGAGATTTGAATTAAATGCAAAAATGAAGCCACGAGTGAGGTTGGGGGAAACTGTAATATGAGCAGTATGGCATTCAGATAGCATGCGTTCATTCCTAGTATGGCAGATATAGCTGTATGTTTTTTTTTTTTAAGACCTTCTGTGGTGTAGTTGGTAGCACCTTGGCACAGTAATTATGTGTCCTAGGTTCAAGTACAGGTTAGGGCAAAAATTATTCATGTTTTCACATATGGTAATGTGCTTATTTGATTATATATATATATATATATATATATATATATATATATATATATATATATATATATATATATATTATATATATATATATATATATATATATATATATATATATATATATATATATATATATATATATATATATATATATATATATATATATATATATATATATATATATATATATATATATATATATATATATATATATATATATATATATATATATATATATATATATATATATATATTATATATATATATATATATATATATATATATATATATATATATATATATATATATATATATATATATATATATATATATATATATATATATATATATATATATATATATATATATATATATATATATATATATATATATATATATATATATATATATATATATATATATATATATATATATATAAAAATATATATATATATATATATATATATATATATATATATATATATATATATATATATATATATATATATATATATATATATATATATATATATATATATATATATATATATATATATATATATAGTAAGGAAGCCCATCAGTGAAACAAAACTTATAAAACAATACTATATTTCGGATCCTAACTGGATCCCCTCTCAGTTGTGCTTGAGAGGTGATCCGAAATATAGCATTGTTTTATAAGTTTTGTTTCACTGATGGGCTTCCTTACTATTTAGTGCTGTATGCTAACAGTTTGTCCTTATATATATATATATATATATATATATATATATATATATATATATATATATATATATATATATATATATATATATATATATATATATATATATATATATATATATATATATATATATATATATATATATATATATATATATATATATATATATATATATATATATATATATATATATATATATATATATATACGTGATATGCAATAATTGAATGGTAGCGGTAGCACTGTGACTAGTGCACTTATGTATCTCTTTGTATTATGTTCTTATGTTCCTGTTTCAAGTAATATGCCTGCTTTAATTTTGTTTATTGTTTATTAGTTATTGTTGAGAATATGCAAGGGATCTTTTCTTGAAACTTTTATGTTTTGTTTTATCGTAGGTATAAAACTTGGAAACCCTACCAAGTGTTCCAGCCTCATTACAATTTAATCAACGGATTTTGTAAAAATAATGGTTTTACCTCACCATGCATCCGTCAGCACTTGTTAAAGAATAAAGCTATGGATTTGGAGCCTGCATGCAGTCAAGCCTATACATTAGATCAGGGGCTTTCAAGCTTTTTCTCCCCACGTACCCCTTCGGGTATTCTTTATGTCAGCCATGTACCACCTTCCCTTTGTGATAATTAAAAAAACACACAGAAAACATTCCCTTGTGTATATTTGTAAATACTTAAGTGAATTAACTACTTAGGCGTCCAGCCATAACCAGTGATATAGCAAGCACAAACAATTCCATTGAAAATTAAAGAAAAAATTTGCAAATCTTTGACTGTGGCTGTGCAGTATAAATTTCAAAGTTAAGGAAAGAGCTGAAAAAACAAAAGTCTACGTTAGCATTACATCTGCTGCAAAGGGAATTAATGAGATGGCTGGAACTGCTTTTCCTCAACTAGCCTAGTCAGCCGAGGAGCAACTTTAGCTAAAACACGTCGAAGGTTGGCTTCTGCATTCAGTTGAGATCTTAGTTTTGATTTTATGACCGGTGGGAAAGAGTGTACCTCCTGACAGACCCCTTGTATACCCCTGAGGTACTCGTACCCCAGGCTGAAAACACCTGCAGTAATTGTGGCCCAGAATAATACCAATGCATGTGCATTTCCATCTCCTGTTGCTCATATTGTTGCTTTAGTAAAAAAAAAAAAAAAAAAAAAAAAAAAAAAAAAAAAAAAAAAAAAAAAAAAAAACGTTTTTTTTTTGGGGGAGCAGCAGCAGACTTTGTGGAAGAAAACTTTGAAAGAATAACTCTTGGAAACTCAACTGTTGCTGCTATCTATTTTTTTTTATATTTTTTTTTATCTTGTGATAAAATTCATTTCACAATAGAATGAGCTTCCCTGCAAGAGCTGTTTCATGTAATAAATGTTGTGAGAAAGGTCATTTTGCAAAAGTCTGTAGATCAAAACCTTTGGAGAGCACTACTTCTGCATTATATAGCCCTGCCCTTCTTACAATTGCTGTTTCATTTCCTTGTAATCTTTCACATCTGACAGTATGTCCTGCAGATAAGGAGATTTCATTGGCTTCAGTATCTCTAAATACAAGTTCTCCCAGGTTTGCCATATTAGCATTGATGCATAATGGTCAAAGTTATCCATCAACTCACTTAGGACTTTAAAAGGGTCTATGTTGTGATATAAATTTGGGTCATGACTTCCAGATACAACACAAGAGTGTATCTTTTCAGTATGGAGGAAATAAAGCTGATTTAGATACTACTATTGCAAACTCACTGTGTGAGCTAGCACCTGCAAATATTAGTAAACCATCACTGTTCCCAAATCTGTCTGAGGGATGTAAAGCTATAGTAAGGATGACCAGTTGTTTATAAAGGACCATATATCTCATTTACTATCTGAGGGTATAAATGAACCAAGCTTATCTTCTTGGCAGGCTCAGGTGGCTGCGGTGAAAGACCTGCTTGACAGGCACAGAAAGGGGCTTTGTATTGATTGCTCTCAAACCTGTGACCAATATACAGACTTAGATTTTTTTTTTTTTTAAGAGTGTGACACCGGGATAGGCAGAAACTGCCCTCATCAACAAAAGCCCGGGCACGAGAAAATACCAATGTCGCAAGACTTTTGCTAGAGGTCAAAGGGAACATTGAACACTCTCTCCAGTGTTTTGCTGGGACGAGGCCCATGTTAAAAGGGTCACGAAGATATATGGCTGGTCCCATGGGACTCGGCATCTGGCGTCAAGTACCTCAAGAGGGTGTGAGATAACAACAAGTCCTCTATTCCCAATACCACACATGAACATTTGTCCTAAATGTGAAGTACATGCCCGGGGGAGATACCCAATGGCAATAGGCAATTACCACCCACTCCTTTGCAATAGGCTCGTTGAAATAGCTCCTCCCCAAAATAGGCGGGAATCCACTTCGAACCTGGAGTTCATTGGCAGGACTGGATGTCAAGCCACGCCCTGCCCTTGGGGTATTTCAAGAACCACCCAAGGCAGACAGAGTTAGTTAGAACTTTGCCAGGGGCACGAATAGATCAGAGATTGTGATAGTCATAGGGTGGGGGCATTGAGGCGTCGAAGATGTGTTGTACTCTAGAATAAATTAAGATAAAGGAATCACTGCTTGTCCATTCTTACCTTGTACCCGTCTGGTACTAATAATTATAACGTAGTAAGTAAATCATTACGTCAGTGGTGGCAGCGCAGTACGGATCTTCACGCCTGGAAAAACATACGAAGAGACAGGTGAATGCCAGTGCAGACCCGTGCAGAGAAAACAAGAATGGCAAACGCACAAGACCAATATCTCCCAAATTGGGAAATGGGCGACGACGAGAAAGACCGGAAAATTCTCGAATTGGAGGAGCAAGTGCGGCGCCTACAAGCACGCGCCGACGCCGCTCCGTCGAGAAGGAACCCGGTCGACGACGACAACCCCGACAGCGAAACCGACGCCTCAAACATCGACGAACAGCCTGCCGCTCCGAACCCCGTGGTGACACAGGGAACGCAGCAGGCCATGCCCCCTATCCGTGCCCTGGTGGTAAAGGCGCCACGAGTCAAAGATTCACCTTTACGCTTTGACGGCGCAAACGTGAAAGGCCTCGAGTATCCATCCATATTTCCCGCAGCTGATTTTTTGACACACTTAGGTTGGCGGATGAGAAGTGCCGAGTGGACCGACGAGTACCGAATTAACGAAGTAGTACAAAGGTGCACCGGATTCGCGGCCGAGACCCTTGGTAGAGACGAATGGTCGGAAATAAAACAGTGGGAAATTTTTAAGGATCGGTTCCTAAAAATGTTCACAGTGCGACAGAGCGAAGACACGCTCATATCTAAGATCCAAAACAGTCCCCGAAGGCGGGGAGAGCAGTTGAGTTGGTACGCGACAAGGATTGAAACGTTAACGGGTTCAGTGAGTGAAATTGTCGATAACTCGTACATGCGACAAAGTATTGTGCGGAGCGCCTTACGGAAAACTGTTCCGGAGAAATGCCACTTTCTGTTGAAATCCAACATCCCGGTCCCCGAGCTCGTGCGTCTACTGCTGAATTGGTTCGAGAGCCACCCTGGTCATGGGCTTTCGGAAGAGGAAATTGATAGAGAAAGACTCTTACGACCGACCGCGGGCCCCGTCGCAGCCATGACGAACGATCGAGGACCGAGGTTCCGAGACACGCAGGCAAGATGGTGCGCAAGGTGTGGCGGCACAGGTCACTCCCAGGATTGGTGCGTGACAACGGCCCCACCGGACGTAGTCTGCTACAACTGTCTGGGGGCCGGACATCGGGTTAGAAGATGCCCCTCGCCGAGGATAACTCGCGGAGTCGGGCAACAGGCGTTCTGGAAACAAAAAAAAAACGCCGATGCCCCGACGGGAACCCCCAGCGAACGGTCCGAACACCTCCGGTCGAGGAGCTATCGCTCCTCCCGAACGAGAAGTTGTGGACATCACAAGACCACCTCCTCAGCGCAGATAAGTACTTGTAGTTTCTATCTAATGAGTAACGGGATCTTGCTAATAGAAATTGCGGTCGGTGGAATCCGCCAAGTTGCTTTGTTAGATACGGGCTCAGCCGTATCATTAATTGACCGTAGTATTGTTGCAGACCCCCTCACTAAATTAGATACGCCAGTAGTTATTACCACTTTGGGCGATAATACCCCGAACTTTGTTAGAGTTAAAGAAGTGGTGAAACCCGTGATTGCATTTGAAGGGTGCCCCACAAGATTTAAATGTGCTTTTTTTGTTGTACCTAGGCTAAGTGTCGAACAGGCGAAAGTAATAATTGGTTTCGAGGACATGGTAAAAATGGGAGTCAGTATTGTTAATGCACGCGGTAAAACTACCGTAACGGTAAATGAGAGCGAAATAGTTGCACGTTCCGCGCGCGCGTCAGTGTCTGCATGCGTGTTGAAAGAGAAAAACGATGACTACATCGTGACGCTTCGGGAAGAAATTATTGAGAGCGGTACTGCATGCGTTTTAGAAGTTATTACCTCGCGAGTAATCCCGAACGCTCGAGCCTTATGTGCAGAATTTGTCGGAGAATACGCGGATTTTTTTCCTAATAAACTGCTAATGGTCCCTGAGGGATCGCGGAAATTAACTGTGATGTGCGCAAACATGTCGCCGATCCCGCTAGTTATTCCTAGAAACACGAAAGTCGCCGAATTCGAGGAAGTGTGCGAGTGTTACAGCGTAAATTTCACAAGGGTCGCGGAAGACCCCGAGCGTATCATAAATTTGCAGACGTTAGCGAGAGGACTGAGCGCTGCTGAACATTCTACTTTTATGACTGAACTGGTCGCTAAATATTATGATGTTTTTGCGTTAGATAACGACCCCCTTGGAGAATGCACTCTCATGCCTTTTGATATTAACACAGGAAGTCACCCCCCCACCTTTGTCAAACCCTATCGCACTCCGTTTGTATACGAAAAAAGGTTAGAGGAAATGGTGTCTGATTTAGAGAAAAAGGGCGTCATTAGCTTGTCTAAAAGCCCTTGGCACAGTCCCATAGTGGTAGTTAAGAAGAAAGACGGAGATCTTCGATTGTGCGTGGATTTCCGCAAACTAAATTTGCTCACCGAAGGCGATAAATTCCCCCTCCCCATAATTGAAGATGTATTGTGTCACGTTAGCGGCGCTAAGTATTTTACCACTCTCGACCTCCTGGCGGGTTACCACCAGGTAGTCTTGAAAGAGAAGAGTAAAGCGAAGACCGCTTTTTCAGTAAATAATAAACTTTACGAGTATAATCGTTTGCCTTTTGGGTTAAAAAACGCCCCCAGTCATTTCAGCAGACTCATGACAGCCGTTCTCCTAGGCCTCATCGGTAACGCCGTGTTAGTGTATTTAGATGATTTAGTCATAATCGGACAAACCTTTGAAGAACACGCCCGGAACCTCATTTCAGTTTTAGAAGCCTTAAGACAGAATAACCTGCGCGTGAAATTGTCTAAGTGCCAGTTTTTCAAGGCCGAAGTAGAATTTCTCGGGCACAAATTGTCACCCGCGGGTGTGGCAGTATTACACGATAAAGTAAGGGCCATTGAAAAGTTCGCACGGCCAAAAACGTGTAAAGATGTTAGATCATTTCTCGGACTTTGCTCGTATTACCGTAAATTCATTGAGAAGTATGCGGACATTTCCCGTCCCTTAGACAGGCTCCGAAATGCTCACCAGATTTGCTGGACGTCCGAGCACGAGACCGCATTCGTAGCTTTAAAGAAAGCCCTAATGTCCACTCAAGTACTCGCTTACCCTAAATTTGATCGGGCGTTCTACGTCACGTGCGACGCTTCCGACGTTGCGATCGGCGGAGTAATATCGCAGGACGATGACGAGAAGAGAGACCGCCCCATTAGTTTCGCTTCCCGGGCGCTCACCGACACTGAGCGGCGGTATTCTACCATCGAACGAGAAGCACTCGCTATCGTGTTCGTACTAGAAAAGCATAAATATTTCCTACTTGGATATCCAGTAATAATTCGTAGCGATCATTTGCCGTTGAAGTACGTGTATGCAAACCCACTAAATAACCAAAGGCTTTCCCGATGGCTGTTAAGACTTATGCAGTTTAATATACAGGGGTTTGAGTATGTACCCGGAAAAAGTAACAAAGTAGCAGATGCCCTGAGCAGGGGAGTGCGGGAAGCCCCCGCCCTGGCCATTACCCGTTCAATGAGGAACGCGGGCCATCGGACTGTGGACACGAACCGTCCTGCAACTGCGGGAGCCGATCCCGATTCCGCACACACACTCCTTCAGAGTAGTGGGAAAAAACATCCTTATAAGGTACCTAAAAGCATGAATGGGGGGAGTGGAAGTGAGCGAGGACCGAGTGAAAATTGCGAGACTGAGCATGAAAGTGAGCGAGGACCGAGTGAGAATTGCGAGACTGAGCATGAGAATGAGCGAGCGAGTGTGAATGAGGGAGGGGAGGGTTTTTGTGGGTGGAATCGAGAGGAGCTCGTAAGGAAGCAGGACGAGGACGCATTGTGGGGAGAGGTAAAGAAACTCCTACAAGGAATAAATGGCGAAGTCCCTGTTAAAATTAGACGCCAAATAAAGTTATTCGTAACCGAAGGTGGAATCTTGTATAAGATGTTTAAGAGAAAAGACGAAGAGGGGGGATACGCGGCAGTACTCCCCGAGGAATTCCACCATCACGCCCTCTTTCTGTGTCACACGAGTCCCGCCGCCGGCCATATGGGAATTGAGAAAACGTATCGGTTGCTAAGTACCCAATTTTATTGGAAAGGGATGTATAAGGACGTCGTAGAGTACGTAAAGAAATGCCACGTGTGCAATTGCTTCAAAAGACAGCCAAATACAGTTCCCCCTGCCCGGATTTGGCCGCGATGCAGTTTTAAATGGGAGAGAGCCCATTGCGATTTGATAGGCCCCTTACCCCGATCATATGATGGCT
Source organism: Halocaridina rubra (assembly GCA_037179515.1). Lineage (NCBI taxonomy): Eukaryota > Metazoa > Arthropoda > Malacostraca > Decapoda > Atyidae > Halocaridina > Halocaridina rubra. The sequence goes on along the minus strand of JAXCGZ010002018.1, from coordinate 98,739 downwards.
ACTTATACATATTCGTACTCACAGACGAATGCACAAGATATACCTTCACGTATGCGATGAAGGATAAGACCGCGGCTTCGGTCGCCGTTGCCCTGTACCAGTTCACATTAGTATTTGGATTCCCTCGAGAGGTCGTAACTGATAATGGACGCGAATTTATGAACGAAGTTTTCAAGGGGTTATGCGAGTTGGCACGAGTTCGCCATGCCGCAGTCCAAGCGTATCGGCCGCAAGCTAACGGGTTAGTAGAGCGGCGAAATGCCTCCATCATTACACTATTACGCCAACTTGCTGCCTCTGACCCCCAAGGATGGAACCTGCACCTGAAACAAGCGGAGCAGGCCCTGAATTTTGCATACCATAAATCCATCGGGGACTCCCCCTATTTCTTAGTGTTTGGGGAAGATCCCAAATTACCCTGGGACACCTTCGCCCCGCAAAAGCTCTTGCCTGTGTATGATATTGAGAGTCTTCGCACGTACGTGATAAATACCGCCAGAAAGACCTACGAACTTACGGCGGCCATCCTGGATAAACAGAAAGAGAGAGATGCAAAAGCGTATGATCTCAGGCATAGCACGAAGAAGCATGAAGTAAAAGTAGGCGACCGAGTCTACGTGAAAAATGTTAACCGCCAGCATAAAATGTCCCCCTTGTATCTAGGTCCATATCGGGTATTAGAGATAGCGCATGACAATATAACCCTTAGAGATTTATGCAGTGATAAAATTTGCCATTTTCATTCCAGCTTGGTCATAAAGAAAGAATGGGAGCTGACAAGAAATGACAACAAAAATGTTACACAGCCATTTCCCGTATTTGAAAGAATGGAAGTTGTCCCGGAAGACGAAAGAACGGGGGAGAAAACAGCACCCATATCCGCAAACCCCCGTAAAAGCTAGTCAGCCGGAGCCCTGAAGGCAAACCTTGGGCAGGATAAGAGCAGAAAGAAAATGAAATAAAAGGGGTGGTAAAAAAAAAAAAAATAAAAGTACATCACCGTGCGTAAGTATGGGCGGACAGACAGAACGGTCTTATGGCGGACTTCCCCCGTTCTGAAGGAAATTCTGTTGTTTAGTAATTTAAATAAGTTAAATTCGAGATAGTAAAAGAATATATATATTTTCTGTTTGAATTGTTCATGTACAACTCCTTACGAGATTTTGAAACTTAAGCAAAATGTATTCTTTACTGTTGCTAATGAAATATACTTTTTGTTTTTATTATTGCATGCACAGAGATAGACTTTTTATATTCGTAGATACCCGTTTTTGTTATAGTTCTTTTTGTATTGAAGAAATCTTTAAAATCTTACTTAAAGAGTTCTGAAAAGATTATCTAGAGATAACTATGGTTAATCCCTATCATTTTCATGAATTTTAGATTACAATTGAGCCAATTAAGATAATTGAGATTATCAGAGTTTATCTGCTGAGTTTTAAGTCTAAAATTAATGATATTTAAGTCATTATAAGACGTCTGTTAAGAAAAAGATATTTGTACTCTTGTTGATAGTAGTAGGGATAGTGTCACATATGATTTTAATCTTTTGTTTTAATTTCATCAGAGTGGGTGCGCTCCGACTCAACCCTCTGATTTATAGCAAGAAAAGAATTGTCATTATAGACGAGGATGTGTATGCCGTTACAGTAAAGTCCTTATCAAGATTAAACAGAAAGGAATGGATTTATGCTTCGACAGTTCTGCAGTTGTACACTAAGTTCTTTTTGCTTTTGTTTTTGTTAATGAGGGAATGAGAATAGCCGCTGACAATAAACGTAAAACTCTATCAATAGTCATTCCTAAAGTTTGTTCACTTCCATTTGTTTATTATGTTATTTTTAGAAATACTCTGCGACGATTTTTTTATTTTCACTACAAGTTAAAGGACGAAGGCCCGTCTCAGCTGACACATGGGTGGAAACCGCAACGTATTTCAAGGTCGCCCAGTCTATCTCTCTCTCTCTCTCTCTCTCTCTCTCTCTCTCTCTCTCTCTCTCTCTCTCTCCTACCTTTCACTCGACTTTGAAACTGACAGAGGCCCCTCCTGATGCTAACAGAACGTTGCGTCCTTGATTCTTCTTTTTGTTTTTTTTTTCCAGCGAAGCTAGGCGATAATTGTGCTTGCATTTTATTGCAGTCGATAGACTGTTGCATGCTGTTATTGCATGAATACTGATAAGACATCGGTAGTACCGCCATTTGCATAAATATTTTTGCCACATGTCGCAACTGTTTAGAGAATAAATAGAACTCCCATTGATAAATTGTGGAGCCAGCAAGTTGCCACTTATGCTCTATATATATACATAGATTATGACAGCAGGAATTTGAATAGTAAAAGAGACCGTGTTAGAATGAGCATTACTATGAAGTATAAGCATAGAACTCTGTTCTTACTTCTGAATGCCAGTCTCCATTGTATATATATTGATATTTCTGATTTAGTATATTTATTTTTTATTGTTTATTATTCTTATTTTGATCATGATTAACTAGTAATGTTATTATATTGACTGATATTGTTGCTATCTCTCAATGGCCTGTTGCTAATTATTATTTTTGAAATGAAATCAGCAGTAACCTGACGATTTGTATCTTTTATCTGAATTCATACTTGATGTTACTGTAGCCACCGCTAATAAGAATGTTTCTTTAGTAGCTTTTCTCAGTATTTAATGATTGTTTTATGACTACAGTAGAGTAATGCTATGTATCAATTACCCAGCTAAGTCCCGAATGGTTGGGAATCCTAATCTAATGATGTAGGCAAACGTGCACATAAGGAATATGTTTCCAGGCAACCCCGACCTGCAAGTTCTAAAAGTCCTTAGTTTGTCCTCTCAAACAAGTCCCTGTTGCCCACTGAATAGAGGTTGCAATCACTTGCAGTTGCAGGGGAGGCAAAGTATAGCCTCCGAGTACCAACGTATGGCCATTGTTGGTACCCAGAAGTCATAGGGAACCTTTCTTACAACTATAGTAGTGACATAGGTTCAAATTTTCATCCCGAGGTCTGCTTCGAAGGTACGTGTGGATTGCCGTATGGAAGAGAAATCGCTGTGACGTTGCAGGTCTCCTGCGTGGTGGTCTTAGTCAAGATCGGCCGAGGGCGGGACGAGGAAGCCAGGTTGGAAGGATTAGAAAGATGCATCGATCACTTCCTTTTTGTCTTGCCTATCTTGGAAATGGAGATAATTTATGGTAAAAAACCTGGGCCTGCAGCAAGGACGGCGGGGGAGTGAAAAAATGAAATCCCAGAGAGAAACCGTGGAATCGCGCCTAGCAAGAATTCATGAGCAAGGGACAGAGAAAACAAAAGTCGTCCTAGTCCGAAAAAAAAAAAAAAAAAACTCTAAAAAGCCATGTAAACGAATTGATGAAATCCCAGAGAGAAAGAAGGGTATTTAAAAATCTCTTATTAGTTGTTGGAAAGAACAACCCACGCTTTAGAACTGGAAAAAAATGGGAAAGAAAAGGTCCCCTTTTATTACTTGTTTTACCTAGTTTTAAGATAATTTTAAGCGACAACTCAGAGACTCCCTTAAAGATAGTCTTGAATAAGTGCCATTGATAAATTGTATGATTTGCACTAAGATTAATAAGTTGTTTTTCTGCTTAAATAATATTAGTGTTTTGTTTTAGCATTATTATTATTTGAATTATGATTTAATCTTTGTGTCCATTAAGTTCTCATATCAATTGGTCTCTGAATAGTAATTGAATATGGAAATAGTGAATGTTTTAACTTTACTAAAAGTAACAAATGTTTTGTTTGAGGAGTAGCTTTTAAGGCTTAATTTTAAGACAAATCAATGCCCCCTAATAATGATAGGAGTAGAAATTATTAAGATAAGGTTTCTTATAGAAATTACTATTGATGTTATGGTCTATATCATTTTAAATGTGTATACATGCCAATACTCTACCTCATTTGTTTGCTAATGTTCTACATGAGTCATAATTTTACTGTAACTAACTCAAATTTGTCTTTTGAAGAAACGAGAGAAGTAGATGAATTAATGTTTTGATTTAAACTGACTTTTGATCTTAATTAATGTTTGATATTAGTTACACACTGAAATTATACTGATTAAGGTTGTTTTTGTTTAAATATAAGAATATGTTTGCATTAAAGATTTCCAACAAGGAAATAGACTCTGCATGCTCTAGTTGTCTGTAGATTTACTTTAAAAGGAAAAAAAAAATCATTAATATATATATGCTATGTTCGTGTAAACTGTTTAGAGTTCATAGAAGTAGGATTTCTTAGATAATAGCTTAAATAATTCGGCCCCGTTTTTATTGTAAACAAATGTTAGTTAAGATGATGAAACTGAAATAAGAGATATTTCAGTGTAGTGGGGAGGGATGTCGCAAGACTTTTGCTAGAGGTCAAAGGGAACATTGAACACTCTCTCCAGTGTTTTGCTGGGACGAGGCCCATGTTAAAAGGGTCACGAAGATATATGGCTGGTCCCATGGGACTCGGCATCTGGCGTCAAGTACCTCAAGAGGGTGTGAGATAACAACAAGTCCTCTATTCCCAGCACCACACATGAACATTTGTCCTAAATGTGAAGTACATGCCCGGGGGAGATACCCAATGGCAATAGGCAATTACCACCCACTCCTTTGCAATAGGCTGGTTGAAATAGCTCCTCCCCAAAATAGGCGGGAATCCACTTCGAACCTGAGTTCATTGGCAGGACTGGATGTCAAGCCACGCCCTGCCCTTGGGGTATTTCAAGAACCACCCAAGGCAGACAGAGTTAGTTAGTTAGAACTTTGCCAGGGGCACGAATAGATCAGAGATTGTGATAGTCATAGGGTGGGGGCATTGAGGCGTCGAAGATGTGTTGTACTCTAGAATAAATTAAGATAAAGGAATCACTGCTTGTCCATTCTTACCTTGTACCCGTCTGGTACTAATAATTATAACGTAGTAAGTAAATCATTACGTCACCAAGACGAAGGAAAAGAAAAAGTTAAGGGCAAGGCAGAGATGAGGTAATGTCACACAAAGGAAAACGACAGACAGAAAAAACAGTCAAAGTAAAGAGGACCCAGAGATATGGAGGACTAGGCTCTGAGATGACGATAGATCTGCCTTTTGAAGGATGAAAGGTCATAAGAATTAGGAAAGACAGAAGGAGGAAGAGAGTTCCAGAGTCTGGAGGTAGATGGGAAGAAGCAGTCGCTGCACCGACCAATCCGCGAGCTACAAATCTCCACACAGTACCTGTGAGATGAGGCCGCTTGGCGAGTGTTACGCGGCCTCGGCAGTGGAGGAGGGATGCAACTCGCCAACTCATCAGAGCAGCGATGGAAGTAGTAGCAATAGAAAAGCGATAGGGAAGATACCTTATGGCGAAGAGAGAGAGAATCCAGGTTAGAAGTAAGAGAAGGATCATTAATGAGTCTGACTGCCTTAGATTGAACCCTATCAAGAAGATAAGTAAAGGTAGAAGCACCCCAGATGTGTGAGCAGTATTCTAAGCAGGGGCGGATAAGACCTTTGTAAATTTTAAGTAACTGCAATGAGGAAAAGTAATAACGAAAACGAAACAAGACCCCCAATTTTTTGGATGAAGATTTAGAAATTTGGATTATGTGATTCCTCCATGACAAGTTAGAGGCTATATGGATACCTAATATATTGATAGAGTTAAGAGGGTAAATTTCATTAGTTTCGAAGACAATAGGGTTATCAGGAGGAGAAGGAGATAAAGAGATAGCCAGAAACTGTGTCTTGGAGGCATTGAATTTAACTAAATTTTGAGTGCCCCATTCAGATACTCTCTGCAAATCGGAGTTAAGAGTAGAAGAAAGAGTGATACAAGATTGATTACAAGTAACAGATGAAGGTTGTGAAGAAAAGGCAGAGGAAAAGTGAAGGGTAGAATCATCGGCAAAGGCATGAAGAAGAGAGGAAGATGGGGACTGTAGAAGATCATTGATGAAGAGAAGGAAGAGAGTAGGTGAAAGAACAGAGCCCTGTGGAACACCACTGGACACAGAGAAAGGGCTAGATGTCGCGCCATCAACAACTACAGATATAGAACGGTCAGTGAGAAAACTGGAAATCAGAGAACAGAAAGAAGGGGTAAAGCCGTAGGCAGGGAGTTTGGCCAACAGAGCCTTGTGCCAGACTCTGTCAAAAGCATTAGAGATATCAAGGGCGACGACAAAGGATTCCCCATAGTTCCTCAGAGAAGATGACCATACATGAGTAAGATAGGACAGGAGATCACCAGTGGATCTTGCCTTGCGGAAGCCGTACTGGTGATCGGAGATAAGTGAGTTAGATTCAAGGCGTTTCAAGAAGTGAGCATTGAGCAAAGTTTCGAAAGCTTTAGCAATAGAGGAGGTTAGAGCAATAGGTCGGTAGTTAGAAGGAATAGAGCGGTCACCCTTCTTAGGAACAGGTTGAACTAGAGCATGCTTCCAAGATGAAGGATAGATACTGGTTGACAGAATGAGGCGAAAAAGACGGCAAAGCACGGGAGCCAGTTCATCTGCAAACTCCTTAAGGAACCTTGCAGGGATACCATCGGGACCAGATGCCTTGTTTGTCTTTAGTGAGCGAAGAACCTTATGAATTTTGCGTGAAGAAAGGATAAGGGAGGGCATAGGGTTAGAGAGGGGAAAAGACTGAGGAACAGGTACGCTGGAATCGTTGATAGAAGAGTTGGCAGAAAAATGAGAGCCAAAGAGAGTGGCTTTGTCAGTGGGAGAGCAAGCTATAGAACCATCAGAACGAATGAGAGGGGGAAAGCTTGAGTTACAGAAGTTTTTAGAGAGGTTTTTGGCTAAGGGCCAGAAGCATTTGTCAGTGGGAGAGGAGTTAAGGTCATCAACTTTCCTTCTTATAAAGGAAGCCTTAGACCTTCGAATCTGAGCTGTACAGCGATTCCTAGCTATAATAAAAGCAGAGCGAGTTAAATCGGAAGGAGAGGCTTGGTAAGATCGGTGAGCCTGATTCCTGGCCTGGATAGCCATGGAGCAGGCACGGTCAAACCAAGGTTTAGGGGGAGAGAAAGTTTTTGTAGAAGAGGGGATGTACGCCTCCATTCCCGCGGTCATGATCTCGGCAACTTTTACAGCTACCCGATCAGGGTTGCGGGACCGAAAGCAGTAATCATCCTATGGAAAGTCAAAGAGAAAGTTACGCAAATTTTCATATTGAGTTCGCTCGAAGTGCCAAAGGCGGCGTTGAGTAGGAGGGATTGGTGGTGGGGGAGCGAAAATGGAAGAGACAGAGATCATGGAGTTGTCAGATTTACCAAGAGGGGAAAGCACGGAATAAGAGTAGTTAGAAGGGTTAGAAGTAAAAAAAAGGTCAAGAATGTTAGCAGCTTGTTCGTGACGATCAGGAACACGAGTAGGATGTTTAATAATTTGCTCCAGATACATATCCACTACCAAGGATTGAGGACATGGTACATGATCTTACAAAGTATAAAGTGTTTCCTACATTTGATTTAAAGAGTTCATACAACCAAATCAGAATAAAGGAATATGAGAAAGGGTATACTGCTTTTGAAGCTGCAAGGAGTCTATATCAGGTTTGTAGGATCCCATTTGTGGTCACTAATGGAGTAACTGGTTTTCAGCACGCAATCTAGATAATACTACTGTTGATGGAATAACTTTGACGAGCATAATGAAAATGCTCAGAAGTTTTTAGAGGTTGTTCAAAGACGAAATTTAACCCTCAATGAATCCATGTCAGTCATGTCTGTCCCTACAAGTAACACTTTAGGGAACTGTATAGGTAATATTACTATAAAGCTTGATCCTGACAGATTGCATCCACCTCAAGAACTACCGCTTCCCACAATATGGGGTCCATGTGAAGAGACCAAGCGTTGTTTGCATACTATGTGAAATGGATCCCCAATTTCTCTAACAGAATTCAACCTTTGGTAAATACGAAGACTTTCCCATTAAGTAAAACAGTATTAGTAGCATTTATTTTTTTGAAGAAGCAATTAATGGATGCTGCTCTGAGGTCTGTGGGTGAGAAACTTCCTTTTGTTGTGGAGTGCGATGCTTCAGAAATTACCATCTCAGCAGTCTCGAACCAAGGTGGTCACCCTGTAGCGATTATGTCTAGAACTATCCAAGGAAATGAATTGCATTACCCAGCATTGCAAAAAGAGTCTACAGCCATCACTGAAGCTGTGAGCAAATGGAACCATTTCTTAACTAGGTGGCACTTCACTCTGGTTACTCTGTAGTTTTTATGCTAGACAGCAAGAAGCAAACTAAAGTAAGAAGAGCAAAACAAAAGAGTAGAGGTTGGAACTAGTATTGTTCAATTACACTATACGGTATCATCCTGGTGAGCAGAATCTCTCCCATGATACCTTGACCAGGGCATACTGCTGTTCTGTCTCCTCTGTGTCTAATCACACTGACATTCACAAACGCCTTTGCCATCCTGGAGTCACTCGACAATTACATTTTGTGTAATCTAAAATCCTTCCTTTCTCAACGGAGGATGTAAAGAAGGCATGAGCTTCGTTTAAAGTCTGTGCGCAGCTAATACTACAATTCCATCATCCAGCAAAAGGGACACTCCTTAAAGCTACTCAACTGATGTAACGACTAAGTATTGATTTTATGGGATCTACAGTAGGAAGCAAACTAAAGTAAGAAGAGCAAAACACAAGAGTGGAGGTTGGATCTAGTATTGTTCAATTACACTATATGGTATCATCCTGGTGAGCAGAATCTCTCCCCTGATACCTTGACCAGAGCATACTGCTGTTCTGTTTCCTCTGTGTCTAATCACACTGACATTCACAAACGCCTTTGCCATCCTGGAGTCAATCGGCATTTACATTTTGTGCGATCTAAAATCCTTCCTTTCTCAAAGGAGGATGTAAAGAAGGCATGTGCTTTGTGTAAAGTCTGTGCGCAGCTAAAACTACAATTCCATCATCCAGCAAAAGGGACACTCCTTAAAGCTACTCAACTGATGAAACGACTAAGTATTGATTTCAAGGGATCTTTGCCATCTACAACTAGTAATAAATACGTGCTTACATTTGTTGATGAATATTTCCATTTTCCCTTTGTATTTCCATGTCCAAATATGTATATAAGAACTGTGATCAAATGTCTTGAATCAGCCTTTAGCCTGTGTAATTTGCCCAGTTTCATTTATTTTCAGATCAAGGCACATCTTTAATGTCCCAAGACCAAAAGATGTATCTTACTCAGAAAGGGGTTGCAACAAGTGAGACAACATCTTATCATCCATTTGGCAATGGCAAGGTGGAACTGCATAATAGTATCTGGAAAGTCATTTTTTTTAACACTTGAAACTCATGGCTTGAGGAAACAAGACTGGGACATGGTTCTTCTTGATATATTTCATTCAGTAAATCTTGTGTATTGCAACAAATAGACCCCATGTGAACATTTCTCTGGATTCAAACGAAGGTCTAGTCTCAGAAGTTCATTATCAACATAGCTTTTGACTTCAGGACCAATATTTCTACGGCAACACCTTAAGTCTAGCAGGCATGAACCATTAGCGGATCAGGTTGAACTTATTGAAGTGAACCAAATGTATGCTGATATTAGGTACCTGATGGGCGTGAATCATCAGAATGTATCCGTGACTTGGCCGGAGTTAAGAAAGTCCACTGAATCACTGCATTCAGAGGGGATAGTGGAAGTGCAGGATATGACAATGTCTCCAGAATTACCTAAAATTCAAAGTGCTGAATCTTCTTATGATAACCATGACTTGTGTCCTACTGCACCCACTGAGTTAAGAAGGTCGGCCCAGGTCTCGAAGGCCCCCAACCACTATGGATGAGATTAATTGAAATCTGAATACCTTCAAGCTAAATAGTGTCTGTACTTTATTAAATCAATATTGAAATGCTTACATATTCCTAGAAGGGAAGAGTGTAATATGCTTGCTTCACAATAATGAATGTTTGTAGTAGCAATGTGACAGTCATATTGTGTACCTATTTCTTGACAAGCGCATTATGTATTTCTTTGATTTTATATTGCTTGCAAAGGTTGATAGTTCTGAGATTTATTGCAACGCGAATCTTCTAATTTTTGGATATATTATATAATTTATGTAACTCTTTGTCTATGTTATGTTCCCGTTTCAAGCTACATGCCTGCTTTAATTTTGTTTAGTGTTTATTAGATATTGTTGAGTATATGAAGGAGTTCTTTTTTGAAACTATTATGCTTTGTTTTATTGCAGATATACTAGATGGTAATGAGTAGAATAAAGCTTGGAAAATGTACCAAGTGTTTCAGTTTCATTACAATGTGATTACCTAATTGTGATTACCTAATTGTGTTTACGGGAAAGAGCCCAAAGCTCGTATCTTCCCGTCTCCTGATCGGTTCCATTTTATACTTAGTGATACTTATCATACCTGTCCTTAAAACTATGGATTGAGATAGCATTAACTACCTCCTCGCTTAGCGAATTCCAATTATCAACTACTCTTACACTGAAAAAGTATTTCCTTACATCCTGCGAAGAAGTTTTCTTACGAAGCTTCAAACTATGACCTCTAGTTCTAGAGCCAGCCATATCAAAATATCGATCCCTATCCACTCTATCATAACCATGAAGGAATTTAAAGACTGTCACCATATCCCCCCCTCACTCTTCTAGCTTCGAGTGATGGTAAGTCTAATTCCCTCAGCCTCTCATCATAACTGAGATTGCGTATTTCTGGCACCAGTTTCGTGGCATGTCTTTGAACTTTTTCAAGCTTAGCTATGTGCTTTTTCAAGTGCGGATTCCAAAAGGGGGCTGCATATTCGAGTTTTGGCCTCACATAGGTTACATAAATATTTCTGAACATTTCCTTGTCCATGTGCCTGAAGGCTACCCTTACATTTGATAAGAATGCATATGCTGCCCTTACTTTGCCATTTATATGTATTTCTGGAGACAAATCTGCCAGTATGTTTACTCCTAGATCTCTCTCATTTTCTGTCTCTTGAAGTTGTACTCCAGCCACCGAGTAGTCAAGCTTGGGCCTTCTTGCACTTGTACCCATTCTCATTACCTTACATTTTGAAGTATTGAATTTCATTAGCCACTTTTCTGACCACTCATGCAGATTATTTAGATCCTCCTGAAGTTCTCTACCATTGTTCTCGTGTTTTACTTTCTTCACAATCTTTGCATCATCTGCAAACATATTCATGAATGAATTTACAGACTCTGGTAGGTCATTTA